>VWZZ01007812.1:0-28934 GCA_013399095.1 Psophia crepitans | reverse complement strand
AAAAATAAAAGCAAGGTAAGAAAGGGAAAAAGGTGAGAGGAAAGCCAGTAAACCGTCTTACTGGAGCAAAGTGCTTCTTGATAATGTTGATGAGTTACATTAAGAGTAAAGTGATTATTCTTAAGCATTATTTCCATAGCATCAATTTTGTAGCTAAATGACACAAGAAGGGAAAAAGTACTGCAATCTATGTGGAACGTTTTTTGTGGTGAAACTCAGGGTCATGTTAATTTTTTTTTTGTTTCTTAATTCTGTGGATGCACACACAAAGAGGAATCCATTGGCTTCATTTTACAGGTGGAGTGTTAATAAGGTGCTATCTAGCAAAAGGAGTGGGAAGGGCATCCCTGCCAAGTGTACACAGTAATCTTTAGACTACAGGAAGACACATGCAAGCTTTGGGCCCCTCACTACAAGAAAGACATCGAGGCCCTGGAGTGTGTCCAGAGAAGGGCAACGAAACTGGTGAAGGGGCTGGAGCACAGGTCTTATGAGGAGCGGCTGAAGGAACTGGGACTGTTTAGTCTGGAGAAGAGGAGGCTCAGGGGAGACCTTATTGCCCTCTACAACTACCTGAAAGGAAGTTGTGGTGAGCTGGGGGTCGGTCTCTTCTCGTAGATAACTAGTGACAGGACAAGGGGGAACGGCTGCAAGTTGCGCCAGGGGAGGTTCAGGTTAGAGATGAGGAGAAATTTCTTCTGGGAAAGGGTGGTCGGGCATTGGAACAGGTTGCCCAGGGAGGTGGTGGAGTCACCATCCCTGGGGGTGTTTAAGGAAAGGTTGGATGTGGTACTTAGGGACATGGTTTAGTGGTTAATAGGTGGTAGGGGGACGGTTAGACTGGATGATCCTTGAGGTCTCTTCCAACCTTAATGATTCTATTCTATTCTATTCTATTCTATTCTATTCTATTCTATTCTATTCACTCAGATGTAAAAAAAAAAGGCAAGGGCATTATTTGAGTATTGTCCTTACTTGTGGTAATAGAGTATATACCTAAGCCAAAGAAAAACCAAAATAGATGGAGATGAAAGATTGTAAAGTCTTAAACCTAATTTTCCTCTCTCTTTTCTCTCATTCAATGAATTCAGTTCATGTGAGCAATGAGGGGGAAAAATCAAGCTCTGAGAGAAAGAAATAAAAAGAATAATGTTGCCTGGTGACCCCTAACAGTTAAATCTTAAGTAAAATGTGTTTTTCAAGTCCCGTGAATGCACGTATTTTGGGATAAGATTTGAAATACCTTCTTAAGTTTTCAAACACATCAAATAAGCTTTACCTCTTGTTTTTCCCCAGGCAGTTAGAAAACATGCTGCGTTTCTTTCTACCATCCGATTGGATTCAGGCAAACAAACTGGTTTTACATGGTCAGTAATTGTTACAGGACTGGAAAACAAACAAAGAATAATTAAAAGATCCTTAGAAAAAATATCATCAGTTTGTTCAGTCTTCATACTCAGAAGGCTCTGCATGGAAATGATGGGGGGAAGCGTGGAGAAGGTGATGGTGCACTAAAACTGTATAGACAGATGACACCTGGTCACTTAGTGGAAAAAAGAGATTACTTACAGCAACTGAAAGTCTCTGGGATCTGTCTGCGGGCACAGTCACAGTGTGAGTGTTTTTGGAGCACAGTGCTAGAGCACTGTCTCTGCTTACCCCTGCAGTGTGTACAGGAATGTGCACAAGCCCAAGCCCAGCTCTAGCAACCCTTGCAGGTGGAGTGAGCCTGACTTATCTCAGATCCTCCCTGCCTCAGAGGTTGTGAACATTTTCAAGGACTTCACATGAGGAGGGAAGGATGGATGAATGAGTAAATAAGCAGACACAGCTGAAGTTGTGGAAAATTCCTTTCTCCTCTTGTTAAGTGGGTGATATAACTGTGTGTGGCATCATGCAGTATCTCACACATTACTAAGTTTAGCACCTCAATAAAGTAAATACCAAAATAAAACTCTTCCTCACCACAACATTGTGACTGGAGGCTTCAGCGCTGGAATAAAGCTCGATATGGAGTGGACAGGGAAGCAGTTCTGCAGAAGGTTAACATGTTACATAGGGAGATCTTTGCTTTGGACTATTTGATCCCTTACTGACTTTCACATGTAGATGTGGAAAGATGAGGTGGCTTCTGGAAGGTATGTCGCCCTAGGAGTCAGACAAGTGCAAACAGTTTTGGTACAGTGAAAGTATGTCTGAACAAGCTGTCAAATATGATCTATTACTGTCAAAAACCTACCCTGTTAGGGCTAGTTCTGATTGTGAAAGAGAGTAAAAGGACCTGAATGAACTCCAGATGTTTGGTCAGGGTAAAATGAACCCTTATACTATATTTTTAGGTCCAGAATTATAAGTATCTGATGTGATAGCTAGTGAGATCTTCAATGTCCACTCAAAGGGAACTAACAAATACCCCTGTTCCTAATCAGGCCATGCCAGGGCCATGAACCCCAAGAAAATTCAAGAGAATGAGAGACCAAAAGGAACTGACACTGACTCATCTTAAAATAAAGGTCTCTCCAACACAAAAATGCAACATGAATGTAGCAGTCCAGGAGGGTAAGAGATGCCAACCAGTACTTATGCTACAGCTGTGCCAATGCCATCACCATCATTTTGAACTCTATGCTTCAGTGCTCTAAAGTCCAAGATGGTGATCTCAAAACTTCACTCTAACATGGTTCCATAAAACTAATCCTGCATGAATTCTTTTCCCTATAACAATGGAAATCAGTTCTGCAGCTTCTAAAACTAGTTCATTCACTTCTCAATAAAATCAATTTTTATCAAAAGAATTCTTGGAGATTAAAGTGAGATAGAGGGGGTTTCTTGGTTTCCAGGTTTCTCCAGGTTTCTAGTGCTGTTCCTCTAGGACCTTTATCTTCAAAGTTATATTTAGCACCTCAGGTCTAATGTCACTGGTAGTATGGCCCTCACAGCAACTCTGGCTCCTGTCTGACCTGTTGGTGTGGCAGTGGCCAGGAAAACATTTTTTAAGTACAGCAATAGAGTATTGCAGCCTCTGCTTCCCCAACGTCAAGAAGTTAACTTTGTTTCTACCTATGCTCCTATTCTGCACCAAAGAAATTCTACGTCCATCCTAAGATGCACCTGAAAAATCTGTTGGCACTCTAGGAACTGGCCTTCGAACAGGATTGCGAAGAACACAAGGTGGACAATGGCACCTTATCAGAGACCTCTGATGTCTGGGTAGGTAAATGAACAGGACACAAGGGAACAAGACCTCAGAATAGCAGGCATGGTGGTGTTAGGTTGGACTTGATGATCTCGAAGGTCCTTTCCAACCTTAGTGATTCCATGATTCTATTCTATGAATATGGATGATGTGATATTGAAATGGAAGTATAAAGTCCCAGACAGCACACATCTGCTCAGGAGTATGGCACACAGTTCACCTGGGACTACACTTCCACAGAAATCAGTGGTCTTCCTCAATAGACCAGCCCTCCTTTGGGATAATTTTGTTCAAGATCTTCACAGACCTGCAACAGCTCTCTGGCAAGTCTTGTCTATTGCCACAAAATGAGCTATAGGAGTATCAACCTCTCTTCTCCCATCATATTTTCTTGGGTGATCTGTCTTATGGACAGTGAAAAATTGAAAATAATAAGGTCCACAAAGAAAGCTGAAGACAAATGTAAAGAAGGAATTTAATGAACTAGAAAATATGGAAAGTTGATCTAAGCCAGAAAGTCAGGGATATGATGTCCATATCTTCTATTTATGGTATCTCACATGCAGAACATGTTCAGAGAATGAGTGTTGCTGATGCAGAACTGACTACAGAGCTATAGCATGCATGTATCTACAGTACAAATGTGCATAGAGCACCCAATGAAAGAGGAATCAAACAACATAGTTACAAACAATAGCAAAAGTAAAACTGGTGGAGCACGGATACCTTCTACTCACCTGAAGTCAGTGGGATTTTGAATAATCAAGGACCAGAGAACCTGAGTTGAAATTTATGTGAAATGATTCTACATTCCCTAAAGCTGTATGGTGAATTTTTAAAAAGGAATGTCCTCTCAGGTCAAACATGAGCTTTTCTTGATCTTTAATTCATGTGTGGTAAGTGTATGAATGAGAGAGAAACCAAAGAGTAAGTGGAAAAGTTTCAGGAGCATTCCAACAGGGAACAAATAACATTGAGATAACTGCACACATTTCAGAGCAGACTGCTCAGACATCTAAGCAAGACATAAAAGAGGGCTTCAGGCAATTACAGTTATGCACAGGATTTTTCACTATATCACAAGCAGGATCTGGTTTTACTGAGTTGTTGGCCAAGTCTGAAGCTCATGAAACATGAATGTGGCCTGGCCTGGAGCATTGATGGGGAAACTGGGCCTCCATGCAGAAGGTGTGATGCCTTCCGGACAAAACTTCAATTGGAGCTCACAACTCTCAGGGTTGAGCAGGAAAAACCTCCAAGCAGATCGTCCAGACACAACTCCATTTTGGTTTGACTCCACCCTCCCTGCTTCAGTGGAACTGCCACTTAGTGGGTGGCAATCCCTCACATCCTAACTGGTCCTTGTCCTTCCTAAACTGTGTAAGCAGCTCACATGGGTTCTGCCAGTGGAGGCATTCAGCAGGAGAAGGGTTTACCCTTGAACAGATGCCTATGCTAGCACTTGAAGGGACTCACACTCTCTCATACAATCCTGCAACCACCTTGAGAGCTAACTCCAGGCTAACCTAACTTGTGACTTCAGAGTAAAGGTGTTAGGGGTGGAAAACTTGGACTGAAACTGTACCTGTTCAACTTCAGCAAAGCAATGTCTGCTCCACTTGGTTCCTTTAGTAGTTTCTGAACACTTTGGATTTGCAGGGATGGCTCTGCTGCATTGAGATTCTGTATCCCAAGAAACACCCTGTAGGAAGAGGGCTCTGTTGACCTAGAAGAAATGATAGTCACAAAGTTATATACATCCATACTTGTAATCATGAATGTCACTCTTACACAATTCAGTGATTTCCCTGGAGAATTGCAATTAACAAGATGCTCAGGCTGCTGCTTCTGACCATAGATGCCCACATTTATTCCTGAGAAGGAAAATGGGGCTTTTTTAACAGTTGGATTTTTAGCACTGTGAAAAATCCCATGGGCTGTAAATAATGTGGCACCTTCTTGCAGTGTTCACAACTCCAGAAGCCCTATGGGTCAGCTGCTAGCCAGTTTTTCCAAGTGCAGTTAGCACCAGCACATCATTAGGATGCTTTTTGGCATGCTTTGGGGTGGGGAAGAGGGCAGAAAATAGAAGTGACTTCTGTTCGGCTTGCTGGCAAGCATGACAGGAAATAGGGAGTAAAGAAAGTGCCTTATCGGGTACATCCTGCTCCTCTCTTGATTTTTTCACACAGCTTTAGGAAATGCTTGTCACTCATTCCGGCAGATACTCACTCTTGCAAGCACCGAGCTGCGGTCAGGACCCACTGTGGATGTATCAGAGTGCCTGCACAACGGTGCACGTTGGTACTGGAAGAGATAGCCACATTCATTTAAGACTGCAGAGTCAATTGTCTGCATCTATGCTGTGCACTACGGGAAATATTAGCAAACTAGCAGTATGCCCTTATTCAAATCTTTTACCAGTCATAGTTTGTCCTTTGCCAATGGCAAGAGAAATCAAATGCAGATTTTCAAAGAACAAGGTTTATTTGCTCCAGGACATGAGAGACATGAAAAAGAAATTTGACACCCAGGTGAAATTTTTGGGCATTGTTGCTTTCAGGAATTTAATAAAAATAATTACATTTCCTAAAAATGTCACTTGTGATGTCATGGGTTTGTCCTGATGAGCAGTTAATAAAATGATACATCTTTCTGATTTGTGTGGTTGCTTTGAACTAGTTGTTTAAATGAACCTTACTATGGACTTCTAATTTTTCCTGGGATAATATTTATTAGTGACTGTCAACAACTCTATAGGAATTTTCACTAGCTTTTCTGTAAGCACTTCTTTATTTCCTGTTCAGCCACCCTCATTGTGACTGTGGATACTATGCTAGGCATAATTGTACTTTTATCCTGAGAGATGATAGGCTTCCTGTGGCTTCTAACACAACTAGGCTGATCACCACATCAGTTTACATTTGAACCAGACTCAATGCTGAGTGAAAAGAGATTATCAAAATCCATTCATATGCAGTGCAGGTTGGTGGCTATATTCTTGGGCCTAAATCCCCCACTGCAATTAACTGTCATTATCATCAGTGGGAATTATTTCTTCCCCATTTCAGTAGATAAAGGTGTACTTAATGTCTGCAGTTCAAGTTTGCCCTCTAGAGACTCAGGAGAAAGTGGGGATTTTGGGATTAATGACCCAATAAGTAGCTGTCTATGAACATTATGATTAAAAGAAAAGTTTATTTTAAATGCTAAGTCTTTTTTTATAGAAATCAAGGCCAGTCTCCAGAAACGTATGCACTGCTTCCTGTCAGTCTCTTTCTAATGCCTGTTCCCTGTGAAACCCTGGTGCTCACGGATGGTGATACAGTTTGGAATACCAGTACCTCGTCCTGACACTGATGTGCCAAGGCCAAGACCCTGGAGGTGCATCACACATCCTGTATTGCTCACAGGCTTGCTCACTGCTCATTGAGACTTTTCCACAGTCATGCTCGGAAGAAGCTACAGAATAAAAAAAGCTACAATGGAGAATTTTAAAGCAGTTCTGTAATGCCATCCACAGTGCAATCAGATGAAAAGAGAAAGGTATGAGACATTTTTTTAACTTCTTAGGCTTTCACTCTTTACATTGGTTAATAGAAACTAAGGGTAAAGGAACAATGAGAACCTTTAGACTCCATTATATTATTATTACCTTGAGCATTTGAACCTGGAGATAAGATATGGCATTTGACATGACAAAATATTAATTTGCCTGAAAAAATTGTTAACTGTGTCGAAGATTTGTAAGTAGTCAGCTAACATAATGAGTCCCATAATGAGCCCCACCCCCCAAAAGAAAATTTGTAGGAAATTTGAAGGGAAAAGAGAGCTAAAGAAAGGGGAAGAGTTTGTTGCCCAGACAATAATAACAATTTCTAAGTTCTTTGAAACATTTCAGTCTACACTTTCACTGAATTCAGCAAACCCCTAGATTATCAATAAAACTGAGACACTGTCCCCTGTCATTAAATATTCCAATTTTGCCCTCATGCTGCTCACTCTACTCTCTTGTTAATCCAAATCTCTCTCAACTTTTTAAAATGGATTGAGGTTGGGTGCTCGGTGAGGCCCCAAATAACACTTTCCAGAGCTGCATAAGGTGCTACGGATGTTAAATTTGTTAGTTCCACTGTGAGACAACTAATAAAGTAATCAAAAGCAAGAGACTGTAAGTTTCCCCTACACCTTAATTTAAAAATCTAGTATTCGAAGGCTTTTTTGACAAGAGATCAGATCTCAAAGTGAAGCTCCACCAGAGCAGTTCCAGGGAGCAGGTTTTTGTTTACCATTCGTTATTATTTTTGCCTGAGCAGCAGTTAGGTCTGGTTGACAAAACTAATGTGTAAAATCACAATGCGTTGTTGCTTAGAGGAATATATTGAAGGGCCAGTATGAAGAATATCATGTACTCCTGAGGGAGTGACCATTATTTTGTATTGCTACGTTGTCCAACAGAGCAGGCACCAGGCTTCTAAATATTACTGTAGTAAAAATAATACATAAGATGAAGAAGAAATAGACTTTCCATATCCCTGTCAGATATATTAGGAAGAAAAAAATCTATAAAAATCCATGCAAAGAAGAGCAAAGCAAATGAGACGACTGCCAGGCGTGCCAAGCAGCGCTTTCAGTACATTACAGTTATTATTGATGCCCACTGCCAGGGCACCACAGAAGGTAAGGTCTATTTTGCTGCCGGACTTTTCAGTAAACACTACACCTGCTCAGTGTACTGATTACTATCCCAAGAGAGAAACAAAGAATTAAGGAAATCTGTGTAAAATATCCTGCACCAAATTCACTCCCAACCCCAAATGAAAGGCAAATCATCTAAGGACATACTACTTTAACATCCAGGTCATAACAAAAATTAAGTTAGAAGAGCATGAAAAGCGGTTCAAAGGATCTCATCTCTGGTGCTCCCAACTAAGAGAAAAGTGTATGAGCAGCTTGTCGAGGCATTAATCTTGCCACAAAGTGCATGGAAAGACTAGCATGAACACTCCTGTGCTCGAGGAAAGTGATACTTCTCTTCACAGCTTCACTGGACATTTCAGGTTCAGCTAGCAAGTCTGAGTGCTTAGCTTCACTGATGATAAAGAGCATACGGATTGTTTTCTGTGAAATCTGAGCAGATTCTTAGCACCGGATTATCTAAACTTTGTCTGACTGTTACAGGTGCCCGATTGTGTCAAACTTCCATATAGACATAAATTCGAATCTAAAGTTACTGCCTGCTGCAGTTTTTTATGGTTGGATAGAAAATGTTTTGTAACTATCATAACAAGTAGAAAGGGAGGACAGAGAAGTCTTTAAGGATAATTACAGCAACGTGGGATTTCACAGTACTCCCATTTTTTTTCTGGGTCTGTTGTGAAGCACCAAACACCGTTTACATCTTCATCAGGATTCCTGCAATACTGTAATAATTACAAAAACAGAATGAAGAGTCCAAATGTTAGCCACAGAACGAAGAGGACCATGAGTGCATGTTTTTAAAAAAAGTGTTAAACTAAATCTTTGAATTATTTCCCTCAACTACTTTTCCACTGGATGTTAAATGTTTTCTTTTTCCTCTGATCATAAAATTCTTTCTTTCCTGCGTCTCAAAACCATAAGGTAAATTAGAAAAAAAATTATAAAATTGTTATCGTTTTCCTCATCCACCAAGAGCCACCCTAGCTCTAGTGCTTTTTAAGGCCTCATGAGAAGTAAAGTTTGACATAGGATGACTAAATGCTTTGCACTAAAACATTTATTGTTGGCCTAATCCTTCTTTCCCTGAAGCTAGCGAGAGCAGCTTACGTCAGCTCCAAGAAGCCTGCTTAGTGTGTGACAAACAGCAAAAGGCATTGCTTTGGGGTATGCAGAAATCAGGGAAGGCCTGTAGGATTTCTGTCGTGCTGCTTGTCTGGCAGCATCAACCCCATGGTGTACCTCTGTGCTTGAAGTACCAACATCCTAGGTAATGTAAAATGCATCCTTCCCTCTTCAGTGCTATTATAGCTCTGAGCTATCAAAGTGATGACTTCCAGATATGCTTAACCTGGTCTATAAAGACTGAACATGAAGTGTTTATGAGGGGTCATGGAGAACGGAGACATATTTAATGACACCAATGGCTTTAGCAGCTGTTTACATTTTTATCCAGGCCTGCTCTTGGATGAGTCACAGGAGTGAAATATTTGTGGCTATGAGGTTTCTGAGAACTCCATTCTTGACAAGTCCTGCCCCGTCCAGTTTTTGCTACTGTGCCACGATAATCTTTACCATTACCATTAATGCAGTCTGTGAAAAAAGAGGAAAAGGAAATTATTGTTAGTGGATGAATCTGTATGTGGCGGTGGTAAGCAGAAACAAGCCAGATTAAGTACCTGCAGGACTTGCACACACTCTAGTGCCTGTAGCAGAAAGACAGACAAAAATGTACCCTGGGATGTGATGGTCTCTCAGTCTGTCAAGATGGATGTCTTCCTGGATGTACAGAGTAACCGAATTGGAAAAAAATTCAAGGAACTCCAGGCTAAACGTTTTCTGCAACATATTGCAAATACCTGCAAATACTCCAAGATTCTTGCTGAGTTGGTATCAGAAAGTACCTTCCATGAGAGAAGCATATTTCAGAGTTACCAGCGCATTAGATTGAAAGAGCAATTGTTGCTTCCAAGGACATTGTTTCAGTTACTTTCTTCTGCTGCACACAAGTAAGAGTACACAGCCCTATTCAGGAGTGTATTTTTTATTCAGCCCTGCCACCTTCCTTTGCAAAGTAAATAATCTCTGGAAAGCTCTACTACACATTCAGAAAAGTTAAACCACTTCAACCAACATGGACTATTAATTAAGCAAAAAACAAAGCAGGACAGAACAAAAAATTGTTTCTCTTGGTGCGTATATTTTGCAAAACATGGTTCCCTCTGAACAATACAGCAAGCTAAGGTCAACCTCCTGAAAACATAAAGCACAGTACAAGCAAAATTCCTAAAACAACATCCACTGTGATTGTATTTCAATAGCACACAGCTACAGAAACATAAAAAGATATCCTAGAGAATGCACTGTAAATTATATAGGCTACAGAATATGAACTGATTAAAGAGTAATTGCTGCAAACTGTGCAGATCTGAAAGCTGGAGGAGGGATGTAACTGTTATGTTGCAGCCCTGCTCAAGAATAACTTTGATAGGTTGCTATTTCCTTTACCCACAGACTCTACAGGAGGTGACACTTGTAGTCAGCGGTTACCAGATGTGGTGGGTGTAGTCAGGCCAACATTCTGTGTCGTCATTGCAGGGTGGTCGTTTGGTGCGGGCTCTTGTGTGTGATCATCACACCTCTTGATATTGCAGTACTCCCATGTCCTGCTGGGGTCAGTGGTGAAACACCATGGGCTGTTATCACCATCTGGGTTTCTACAATAGTTGTCCCTCAAATCCCTGCAGAAAGTAAGTACAATAGTCAAGCTGCGTAAGACTGAAAGTGGTCGTAGGAATATCTTGCAAAAAAGATGTGGATCTGTACTATCTAGAGATAAAAGCATTTATTAATTTTTTGCTTATTGTCAGATATCTTATTACCAGCAAACACATTTATGGCTGTGATTCGAGTGGAGAGTTGTATTAAACATGTATATTAGAGTCATGAACACATTTATCCATAAGGAAACGTAATTCAACTACTGGCTTAAATTCTGGCTGTAATATGTCAATGTGCTGAGTAGCTAAATGAATGCCTGATATGCCAATAATTTAATTTCTAAGTACATATGTATAAGCATACAGAATTGTGTGAATGTGTGAATTAGTAATAAACAGGCAGGAAGATCCATAGTATTGGCCGGCAGTTATGCTTTTTCAAGATTTTTATTTTTAAATGTCAAAAGGTTCTTTCTCATACTCAGAAGAATGGCAAATAAATACTTATACAAATGGCTCCCTCCTACCCCCTAAAAAACCCACTTCTACTGAATTCAGTGGGAGCACTCCCATGTCTGTGCTTGCTGAGGCAGGGGAAAGTAGAATTTCTGTCTTCAATAATTTGCACAGGTGCAGTATTACCCCATCCTGACTCACAGCACAGTCGCAGGATAAAAAAAAGAAATACTTTTTTTTTTTCCAAGAATGCCAGAACAGATTAATTCCACATTTCCACAGCTTGATTTCGTTTTTTTAAAAGTATTTGGAAAAACAGCATCCCCTCTGAGGATGTTCCCGTTTCAACAGTGTTTCATCAGTGTTTTTGATGCCAAAATATGACTGAAAATTTCAAAACCAAAAAAATGACATCATAAAAAAGGGAAAAAATAGAAAAATATCAATCTTCCTGCTTATATTTGTAATCTGTCAAGCAATGATGGATTTCCTAGCAATTGTCATCTTGTTGCTTTCCTACCCTTATTAACAACTGGCTTATTAGTAATTGTGATTAGCTCTCTAAGCCCTCACTGGTCCAGTTTTATTAATCTGAAGAAGATGAGTCAAGAGGGAAAATTCAGTGCATGCAGTTCTGGGTGCCCAACTCCAGCTACAAAGAACATTTAAATGGTAGTTCTAATCATAATATACCTGACTGTGTGTCTTGCAGCATAAATACTGTGTTGTCCCCACATGAAATAAGTAGAAAGGCCACCACAAAGGTCTCAAATTCATAAACAAAATGCATATTTCAACAGACACCCAGACTTTGCGTACAAGTCTCTCGGTGTTGGTTACAGAAGATCGGATTTAAGACTAAAGGGACACAGCTGCATTTTGCTCAGAATTTAAATAACAAGAAAACATAATTTTTAAAAATGAGACTAACAGAAAATGTTTCTACGTGCTGGAAAAATCTCTTTTATAGATACATTCCCTAGCAATGTTTTAAAGCATAGATCTGCAAAGATAACACAATCAGCAGTGGTCATTGTCAGATAAAGCCAGAAAAGCTTGATAAAGCTCTAGATAAAGCTAGATCAACATACGCATTTGGAAATCTGTCTGGGGTTTTTTCATGCCTGTGTGGGAACATGGAGTTCCAGGCCTGGCATTTCTTTCCTGATGCAGTGACGGAAGTTGTGCCACGATAACTCTGGCCTTTTCCTCGATAGCACTCCTCTGACAGGGGAACCCGCACAGGCACATCTGCAGCGAACAACAGAAACTGGTCTTTTGCATCACAGATGTCCTTACAGAGTAGGCACAAGAAAGCATCAAACACACAGGGTGGCAAAAAAGAATGACTCGTTTATACAGACAGTGTCCAGTGAGAGCACCACGGCCAGCATGAAAAGCGGAAGGGCGTTTCCAAAGATATTTAGAAAACTTTCACACCCTCATTCGTCAGATGTCATTCAGTGGAAGGTTTGCCCTTCAGTTTTGTTTTGGTTTATGTGAACATGTTTGAATTAAAGATCAGAAAATTCACATGAAAAATTCTCAAAGATTAGATGCTAGCGATTTTGCCCCTGATATATTTCTAAAATGGACATTATGTTAAACTTTAATCTCTCTATTACCTTTTCTCTTGCACTAAGACGTTCTTGCTTAAAATGTTTGTGCTTAAATGAATGTTTGTACTTAAATGAATGTTTGTACTTAAATGAATGGATGTTTCAGATGAGATTTTTATTATTTTGGAAGATCCTGTCCTCTCTTTTGTGGATACATTCCAAAAATGGGACTTCCTTTTATTTAGCACTTTTTCATCTCTTCACATCTGTTTTTCATTTTTCAGTTAACTTGCTAAAAATGCCCTACCTTTGAGAAAAAAAGGAATAAAAAGAAAAAAAATAACCCTCTTTTATCCTGTAATTCTTCTGTTGGGTCAGCTGCTGATTTACATCCTTGGCTGCACTTCTTTAACCACTGAAAGTCCAGTATTTGGCAGGTTTTGTAACAAGCCAAGCAGAAAAACTGCATTAACAACAGTAACAAAATGACTGAAAAAGGATTTTAACACATTTATAATGAGAAACAGTAAGTCTCTCACTGTTTTGAAGTCCTTATCTCAAGTACACTTGACTACTCATACCAGCAATCCCTTGTTCTGTCCCATCACAGTGGGGAATTGCACAATATTCCCACCGAACTTTGCTGTTGATGGTGTAGCACCAAGGCCTCTTCTCTCCGTCAGGGTTTCTACAGTAGTTTTCCTCTAAGCCCCTGAAACAGAAACACCAGTTTTAAACTTCTGATAGAAATTGAGAAGAGTTGTATGCAAGACTATTAACAACTACTGCATGTAGAACTCAACTCAGCGGTTACATCAACAGCCTTTGAATTTATAGTCTAAATGCTGATGATATATGAAGAACTTTCCCAATGCTTACAGTTTCTGCTCTTGGTTTTGAGGCCAGTAAAAGCTGACCTCAAAACACAAGCCATTGGTGTACCTGACTGTTATGGTAAGAACCAGACGAGGCTGCATGTCACAGGCTGATCCTGGAATCGTGTGCCTATGAACACCGGTGCATGCTACTCTCTGCCCTGGGATGATGGACAGGAAAACTTGCAGGATTGATTTCATAACTCACAGGGTCAAAACACAGAGCTAAACCTCTGCTCATTCCCAGCTGCCCTTGCCCACTGATAATGCTCTGCAAACCCAACTCCTCTGACCTTGGAGCACAAGGATGTACTAGAGCATCTTGGACCTTGGAGCATTGCTCTTCAGAAGAATAATGCAGTGAAAGTGTGCCAAAACACAGCCAGGGGATTTTTAACATAAAAGTAGTAAATACTTATGACTCTGCAGTGGGGTGTGGAGGAGACAGGTGAGACAAATATCTGAGAATAAAGTAGCTGCTAAAAACAAAAGGAATGCTGAAAAAAATTAAGAGCAACACCTGAGCAAAAGTCATGAAAGCTGACAAAAGGTGAGAAAACAGCTTATCGACATAGCTGCAGAAAACCTGTGCTACTCTTGCCTCTGCATCTGGATCTATGAGGAATAACTCTGTTCTTTGGCATTCATTAGGATGACGAGGCTCAGCATACTTGCAGGGATATCTGTCAGGAATCCACCCATGTTTGTGAGGAAACTGTGTGTTCCAGTGTTGGCAGGCATTTCCTGATTCAGTGATGGCTATCCTGCCTCGATAGTCTTCTCCTTTCCCTGAAAGACACTGGGAGCCCAGGCCAGAGACTTGTGGGTGTGCAGCTGTAACAGGATTAAAAAAAAAAAAAAGAAAAAAGAAAAATAATAATAATAAAAAAGAAACATAACTAGACAGTGCTGTTTTCTGTAGTGTCAAACACACTTTTTTTTTCATTTCAGCAGAGGTGACATTGGTTGAAAGCCATGCCAAAACCAAAGTGTACATTTTCACGAGCAGATGTCCTGTGTCTGCCCTTTTACAGCAGTTGGTAAATAACTTTGCTGGGTCAGGCCAGACTTTGTGCCTGCAGTCCCCTGAGAGCAGAGCTGGAAAGGCAGTCAGTAGTCCTGTACACTCTTGTAAAAACAAGTGGATGAAGGGAGCACATTAATATAACACACACAGGTAGTGTGGAAGGGCAGAAAGGATAAGGGCCAAGAAGAAACTGAGAGAAAGCAAAACAGCCTTCAGAGCTGAGCCTCTGGAGTCAGTGAATGTGAAAAATGGGGCAGAAGGAGGAGTGAAAGAAAATGGATTGGTCTGACATGTGGGGAACAGCAAAGAAAGTAGTAACAATCAGAGGCACAGAACCTGCAGGCGGCAGACACAGTGCATACGCCTTATAAATAATTTGTATATGGAATTTCCTGAAGAGACAAGTAGGACTCTAAAAGATTGGTCTGTTCCTTAAACTTTAAGTTTTAAGCACAAAATGGAGATGCTGTGGTAACTTTCATAATTTACTTTATCATATAGGAGACTATAAAGAGGCATTCTGCCATCTTAATTGAGCATGCTGAGGCAAACTACAAATAGCAAACACATGCTGCTCCTTAGAGCACTGCCAAATGCAGATGCCAACCATGTCCCGGGCTGCATCAAAACCAGTGTGACCAGCAGGTCGAGGGAAGTGATTCTGCCTCTCTACTCTGCTCTTGTGAGACCCCACCTGGAGTACTGTGTCCAGTTCTGGGGCCCCCAGTACAGGAAAGACATGGAGCTGCTGGAGTGAGTCCAGAGGAGGGCCACAGAGCTGATCAGAGGGCTGGAGCACCTCTCCTATGAGGACAGGCTGAGGGAGTTGGGCTTGTTCAGCCTAGAGAAAAGAAGGCTCCAGGGAGACCCAATTGCTGCCTTCCAGTACCTAAAGGGCCTACAGGAAAGCTGGAGAGGGGCTGTTTACAAGGGCAGGGAGTGATAGGACAAGGGGCAATGGGTTTAAACTAAAAGAAGGGAGATTTAGATTAGATATTAGGAAGAAATTCTTCCCTGTGAGGGTGGTGAGGCACTGGAACAGGTTGCTCAGAGAAGCTGTGGATGCCCCATCCCTGGCAGTGTTCAAGGCCAGGTTGGATGGGGCTTTGGGCAACCTGGTCTAGTGTAGAGTGTCCCTGCCCATGGCAGGGGGCTTGGAACTAGACGGTCTTTGAGGTCTCTTCTAACCCAAACCATTCTATGATTTTATGCATAAGAATAGAGATAAAACCCCATTTTTTTTCTCGAAGTGCAGTCCAGTCCTAGAAACGGCAGTGCTAGTCTCATTAGTCAGTGCTTTGGAAGTGTCCAGATTAGTGTGTTTAACTTAATGGGTTAAGCTAGCTCATTGATAAGTCAGGCTTTTCTCCTGAGACCTGAACTTTTTTTCTTAAGACTCATCCCTTCCTAAGAATAAGGCAGTGCTGGCTGTGCTGGCCAGACCCAGGTAAAATGTATGGCCACATGGTGGTTTAGGTGTTTTCAATGTGTATTCAGGTCAGCTGAAAACTACTAGCTGATTTAACCTCAATGCCCTGCCTCTCAGGTAAATTGAAAAGTAAAGTGCTTGAAGACAAATTAGAGTTTCTGTAACATCACTGGCATTATTGTACTTTGTGACACCTGCATCCTCACTGTCCTTGCATGATTTTATGTAACAGAAATTTAGTTAGTCATTCTGCCTATTAATGTGCACTTTCCCTGGTTCACAAGGATTTCCTCAGGTTATTCAGAACTGTGATTTTTTGTCTTTCCTCTCCCTATATAACATTAATGAGAAGAGCTACCCTCTACAGTTATCTCAGGAAATCAGACTCACTGCAAGAAGGAATGTTGCAATACTCCCAGCGTTTAGTACGGCTGGTAGTGAAACACCAAGGCCGAAGTTCGCCATCAGGATTACGGCAATAATTCATCTTCAGATCCTTCTCTGGAAAACTGCACATTGAAAATTAAAGAGTTTATGAGTTAGCTATGGCTAGCTGCAGCAATTAGGCTGTCTGCAGGCAGGGTCTCCCAGACACTGCAGGAATGAATTCAGCGCTGAGCGTGACTCACTGTTTTGGGGTAAATCCGTGCATATGAGGCTCTTGGGCATCCCAGCGCTGGCACTCAAGCCCCGACTCTGTTCTGGAAACTTCTCCATGGTAGCCTTCACCATTACATTGCATGCACTCCACTGTAGGGCCTAGGCAGAATGAAAAGAAAGCAAGGTTCACACCACCCTGTGAATTCTGATCCTGATTTAGTCATGGAAGAATACACTGAAAGGAAAATAGTTTTTTTTTTTCTCCAGGTAATGATGAAAGGAATCCAGAAGAGCATGCATTACAGCCCAGCCAAATGAATAAAGCTTTAGGGATACATGTCATTTGAAGGGAGGACTTTGTCACGTATCTGTATGTACTGATAGCAATGGGAGTTCTGTAACGCAGCATTTGAGTCAATCTTTGCTCTTGTTAAAATTAAATAAATGGCTAGGGTAGGATCAGCAAAATCTCATCAAATGATTAAAAAAATTCAGTTAATCCCTATTTGCAAGATTACTTTGATAACTGGAACCAATTAGGAAAACAACCTTTAAGTTGAGAACTTACGTTCCAGCTTGATCTAAATTCATATTTGAAACTAATCTGCAATAATAAAGCAAAACAAATAGCAGAAATAATATCACCTACTCAAACAATCCTTCTCTGAAAAATGAATATACCTTCTCCAGTGTGTGTGACCTGGTCCTCACACTCTGGGATGTTACAGTAATCAAATCTGGTAGCAGGATCTGTCGTGTAACACCAGGGTCCCTTTGGATCATTATCAGGATTTCTGCAGTAGTTTTCATCCAGCCCTGCACTGGGGTGTTTTTCAGGTGTATAACTGTAACAGCATTAAAATTCTATTTTAATTCCAGTAATTCAATGGAGCAGAAGGGAAATGTCTGACTTGCTCAGGTAGCTGTGGGCTCTATGCATTCACAGTAAAAATGAGACAAACATTCCCCATTGTAACCCATAAATGAAATCTGAAAAACATTCCCTGACTACCATTACTAAAAGCTTCTCCTTAGGTTCCAGTTGCCAACGATGGGTGAGCTTACAGCCTGTGAGGACTATGACAGTCTCAAGACAATTATTGGCTTTAATACTAGATCTACCTGATCTAGTCAGCTCGCTATGGCCTGTGACTCTGTCATGTATTTTTCTTAATGCAGCAACTTTAGACTAGTTAGTAGAGACTATTCACCAAACACAACTGGATCCTAATTTGCAGAGATTTTGAAGCAAGTAACCGTAGGCTTCTTCCTATAGCAATCCTCCCAGAGAAGACGAAATGGCTTTTAAACAAAAAATCTAAACGAGCGCATCCGAGTTTCATTAGAATAGCAACAAAAACAATTTTTTAAACATCCCAAACTCTAACACAGATCAGAGAAAAATAGGACCTCTGTTTCCATGCTTGCTTCAGTGAGCCCAGTGGCAGCTAACCCAAAGAAAATGCTGCCTGGGCAGGTCCCTTTGGCACTTAGATACTTTGCTGGATGTTTCTTCTTGACTGTCTGGATGGCAGGCAGGGGGTCACAGACCTGGACAGATACCATTACTTTATTTTTTCACACCTCACACAGAAGAGAGAAATCATGGCCTCACTGTCAGCAATAGCAAAATTTTCATCATATGTTGATAGAAGGAGCATTTTGTCTTCTCAAGAGGCCCAGCATTTAGACACAACTTCTCTAACTGACAATGCACCCTTTCCTTACCCAGATCACTGCAATTCTCTGCCAGTAGAGTCAAAAGTAACAAGACAGATGAAGATAAAGTTGTCTTAAAAAATCACTTAGTTTTGATAACATGCCCTATAAAGTTGGTTATACATATGAAGTTGGAGAAGCTTGGAAAAGATTCAGGACAACATGAAGGCAAATATAAATAAGGCCATACTTTGGGTTGTGGGGTGTTTTTTCTGCCCACTTCTGGCATGGAATACCCCTCCGAGTTTTGGCTTCCATTCCTCTGTAGTCCTTCCCAATCCCTCTTTTACATTGCACAAGGTAAACTGAAATGGAATTGGTTTTGTTAATTCAATGGTGTTACAACATTCATCTCTTGAAACTGAGAAGCTGCACATATAACTCTGAAGTTCATCAGTTCATGATGAACCATGTTTTATCCATGTTTTGAACCTCTTGTACATGCAAACACAGATATGATCTCATAAGGTATTTTAAAACAAATTAGTTACCAACTACTAGGCAACTACAGAAGAAAATTCCTGAAGCATTTTTATACAGCTGATAAAATCTAGTTAAGAAAACAGATATACCAAGTTATAATTGGTTTTGACATGTATAAAATGTGTGTTTATATTATCAAACCCCTGGGATAAAAAGGACAGTTTTTCACCAGCAGCTGGAGATTCTTTGAAATGCATTGTTGATAAGCATATTGACAGTGCTGGCGTCATGCAACTACCTCTTCCAGCCGGAAAATTTTTAGTTATCAAAATATATTTGTCTTACAAGTGGCCTCCAAACCTTTGATTCCTCTTAGCCTCAGACTTCCAGATACTTTCTAGTGGGATTCCAAGGCAGAGAGAATGCAAAGCATGTTGATGATGCTTTTATTGGCAACAGACACTGAAAAATCTCCCGTTACTGTGGGGAGTGTCCCTGATTTCACCTTCCAGCAAATTGTTTGCACAAGAGGGATCCTCCTAAACCACAAAATATAAAATAGAAATGTTAGAGCAAGAACAAGAGACCAATTTGATAGGAAACGCTGAGCCTTGTTTGGACACCTTGCAAGAGTTACTGCCATTACAGTGTGTGGCTGGGATTACAAATGTCTGTGCTATGTGTCTTACTAAAAGGGAGCTGCTGCCTGGTTGCCAGGGTACTACTGGAGTGCTCCAAAGCCTTGTCACTGCTGCTTCAACACTGACACTCCAGTCGCAGGTCCCAGCTCTGGCCAATAGCCTTGGTATTTGATCCCTCTTAAACAGGATTTTTAGTAACAAGGCTTCTTTCTGTTTGATCCACAAAGTCTCTTTTACTTTTCTGTCCTGTATAGGAGTTTGCTGTGCTGGCCTATAACACCTGATAGTCTGTGTTCCTCAAAAGAGAGCTGGGATCAAAAGCCAAACTACATGTCAAGACAAAATAAAGGTTTGAGTGGGGAAACTGCTCTTTAAGGAAGGAGAAGTCTCTAACCAAGTTCTTAAGAAGTGTTTCAGTGACTAAGTGCCAAACCTTTGATTATTACCCCTACAAGAGGGCAAGAATCCCAGACGGCCATTGAGCTAGTAAAACCGCCATGGTTCTTAAACTCTGAGAGGCCAACTGGAACCAAAGGAAAAGGCGCTCTTGGAGGTGTTGGGTGGGAAGAAATCTGACTCAATGTAATGTAGTGAGCGCCGCACACAAAAGCTATGTATCTGGGCCTTGTGGATTATTCCTACTATTAACATGAAAGCTGTAATCAGGAGAGGATTCCTTACACAGGGTTTTGCCATTAGCATACAGAAAGTAAAACTGTAACTGCCAGACTTATGTTCGTGAAGTTGGCTTTGTAACTATGGACAATCCAGAGTATGGTCTGCATAAAGATCCCAAAGCGTCTGTGGTGGTAATGTGAGTGCATAACATTGTGTGGCCCACACAGCCTTGCAAACTCTTATACTCACAGAAGGATGAACCTTTTGGTTTTAAAGTAGATGTTTTGTGCCAATATTTTGAATCCAGTCCCAAAGAAAATAAGATCTGGCACAGACTGATACCAGAGTAGCCGTTACAAACTCCAAGGTTTGAGTCAGGCATAGGCCGGAGTGTACAGTCACCATGAACCTAAGGGAGTGGCAGAGTCACAAAATGTCCTGGAGATTGCTTTCTCCAGGCAGAACAGATTTCATCATATCTCAGCAGAAAGGAGTTTTACAGCAGCTGTTTCCTAGTGCTGAGAAGTCATGTTGGGGACAGAAAACTTTTCTAAGCCTTAAGGAAACTATATGTCTCTATCTGCAAATTCAAATTCGGGCTGGGTGACACTGGCTGTGGTAATTAAGTTGCTTCTAGGAAGGTGAATCTCACTTTTACAATGAACTTTAACAGCCTTTTGAGAAATATCTCTGTTTTGCGGTGGATTGGGGCCATTACAAATACCAAATGCTGCCATTTAGATTACACAGAGACTTCACAGAGATGTTGTCAGTGCTATCTGTGAGTTTCAGAAGGAACGAGATAGTCTTCTATTCCTGCTAGTGCAAAATAGAAGGAAGATGACTCTACATCCTCTGTTTGAAAAAACGATCTACCTGACTTAAGGCTTGGGTATATGGGTTGGGTTGTTTCAAAGAACCACCACCATTAGCACAAGGATGAAACAGGGAGAAAAAAACAGATTCCACATGAAGGGATTTGGTATCCATGACCTACTGTCCAAGCTGTGGCAGTGCCTGATGGCAGCTTTCAGTGACATTGATCGATGCCAAATATGAAGGAGACCTGATTTCTGCTCAGTCTGAAATGGGAGCTCAGAAGAAGCAGCCTCTACTTTAAAATGATCAGGAAAGGTCTCTCAGTCACATCAAAGGACTGGTAACTCTGCAGAAGGGCTGCAGGTGAACATGCCTGCTCTGACAAGACCACACAGTGATGGCAGTGAGCGCAAGAGAGGTGGCTGCCTGCCATGCCTACGTGGGACACTTAGTTTCACCCTGTGAAAAGACAGCAGGTAACCATGTTTCTGTCCTGGACCTGACGCCCAGACAAGTGCCTCTACTCATGGGGGAACCCCTGCCATGACAGGCACCTACAAGCTGATGAGCTGATCCCTCAGTGTGAGGAACCATACACAGTGCCTTCTCCTGCAGTGGACTCATGTGGTGACATTTCCTTCAGTTCTGGTTATGGTCAGGAAGGAAAAGCTCTGCTTTCAAGAGGATTCGGAGAGGGGGGAGCAGACCCATATCTAACCCTACAGTTTCAGTTGGGAGAGAAAATAAACAAGACAAATCCATTCTGAAGAATGAAAAAGTGCCAAACTAAGCCTTTTTTTTTCCTTTTTCCTTTTTTTTTTTTTCCTAGAGGAAAAGGTGGCTCCAACGGGGCTATGAGCAGCAGAGATGAAGCCTCTGGCTAAATTTCTAGATTACAGGTGTTCAGGAAGGTCACTGGGATGAACACTGAGTCTGGAGGCATCAGCTATTCCAGGGAATAGCTTTGGAGAAGGCAGATGAGAAAGAAGCCAAGCAGTGCTCTCTATTTTTCCTGAGAGGCCAAGGCTTGTGGGTATAAAATCAAGTATTTTTCTGCTGACATGAGACTCAGATGCTTGTCCTCAGATGTTTCAGAAGTCTGGAAGAGCTTGGGCAACAGCAAGCAATGTAAAGGGGTCCTGATGAAGTTAGAGGTATTGTCTTGATTTGTACCAATTTAAGCTAATGTCTAGCCCTCTGTGACAGCATATAATTAGGGTCAGTGAGAATTATTTGTTCACTTGGAAGAGCTCATTTCAATTTAGTAATTAATGACTTGTGCATGTGTCTATTCGCTTTCAACATGTGTAGAGGAATTTACAGAGCACATACTCCTTCTTTATCCTATTCTAACCTCAAAGAAAAACTCCAATCAATTTTGACATCAGTAAAACAGAACAAACAAAACAAACCACACTTAAAATGTTAATGGCCATTCCCATTATTTCTACAGCTATTTCACTTGTGCCAGAAAAAACTTGGCTGAACCTGCTCCAATGTTCTTTTGTACTGGTGACTCACACATCAGTGGTCTATGAGGAACATGTAAAAAATTGAAGTGGAGAAGAGCTCTCCACAGGCTTTAGTCTTGTGAGGTCTGTTACTGAGACAGGAGAGGACACGACTGTAGAGCTAAAGTTTAACAGCGGTTTTGCCTTTTAAAGTAGGAAGCAGTTTGACCATAATAACATTCAAGAATTAAGCAGTACACTTCAAGTTCTAGCTTTTAAGGCTTTAGCACTCTGAGCTAAACGTAAACTGCAAGTTCCGAAACACTGGTGAGAAAATCCACTTGTCATTAGCATAGAAAGAGGACACCAAGGAACACATATTGCACCATAAGAACAAAACGTCACTGGCTGATAATTACTGGTACTTATTGAAGTCAGCCGTTAGAGATGGAGTTGCACCCCGTGCCATGAACCCAGAAACCCACTACCCAGTCTAGTAGCAGGAGAATTAGGATACAGCTATTCAAGTGTTAACATTCTAGCTTTTTGTCATGTTTGGGCAGATCTCCAGCAGAAGTTAATGAATTCATCAGAATTGTATCAGTTTGTACCAGTTGGGAATTTGGACGTGAGCTGATTTCTCTTTAACACTTTGAAATGGCAAAGGGGATCTGCACCATGATTATTCATGCAGTTTCAGTTTTCTGTATATCTTTCAAATACTTCAGAACTGTAAAGACACTGAAAATGTCTTTTCAAACAAACTGAAATGTTCTTGCAAGAAATGTTCACTATTCATCTTACACATCAGTTAGTAATAGGAGTTTTGTTTTTCCCAGAAGACTCATTGAAGTTAGTATTTGTGACTGCATTTTTTATGTTCCCACAAAACTCATGAAGATAGTCTAGTTTAAAAGAATTTATGTTTTTCAGCTATATAACATCTGTTCAAAACTTATAAAACCATTACTTAATTAATTACAAAAATAATCTTAAAACCAAGCCACTTATGTAAGCCTGGCATAAAATAAGAATTAAGTCTAAACAAACCAGCTTACAAAAAGTGAACATTTTATTAGAATCTAAAAAAACCCCCAACCAATTATCAGTCAATCCAATGTTTCAGTGAAGTTATTCTTGACTGAGTTATTACACAGAAAACTAGAGAAGTGGGTACATAGAAGTAGATAATCCTGTATTCTTGAAAATCTGTATGACAAAGGCATCCACTAGCTCCATGAAACAGAGAATTTTAAATACTTAAAGGGCTGAGAAATGCAAGATTTTTTCTTTGGAGTATGATTATTCTGCCTGGTCCCAATAATATACGACTAAAGGCGTGAAATACAAGTACAAATATAAGGAGCCTTGATGCTGTATGTGAAAGTCTCTGGCAGTTTCAGCCCAGTTCACAGTGGGTGCAGGCCCACCTCACTGAAGCTGTCACCACCTGCAATAGTTTGCTTCAACATTGCAGCGGAGAATGCAACGATGCAGTTAAACCAGGCTTAATGTGTAAATGTGTACCATCTTACTCCATACATACTTTTCTTCTCGTAAAGAACTGCATCTGTGGTGTTGAACGTCACTGTCATTTTGGTATTTTCAGCCAGTGTCAAACACTGCAGCTTTTTCCTGGTGAATAGGAAGGCCCTGTTGAAATCGAGAAGGAAGCAATATTGACATACAAAGCAATATTTTAAATTCAGTTCAAATTATTCAACTCATAATTATTTTTCTATAAATTATTAATTTACTAGCGCTGTCTTGTATCCATTTATACCTTTCAGGTACTGCGCTCAGTATTTGAGACTCTATGTAAGAGACTGATGTTTTCTACTCCTCTGAAGTGGCTGACTTTTTCAGGATGTATTACTAAATGAATATATTACTGCGTGGGAAACTAGTTACTACGTTGGCAAAGCATTATCAACAGCATCCTAGCTGCTCAGGTTAGCGCCTTTCACTACAACAAATTAGAAACATCTCACCCTTCTTTTGTGAAACAAGGCAGCATCCAGCTAAAGATGCACAAGCAGCTCTCCACACAACACTGGATAAGAGTGTGAACTTGAGCATTGTCCTGGTTTCAGCTGGGGTAGAGTTACTTTTCTTACTAGCAGCTGGTATGGTGCTGTGTTTTGTATTTAGGATGAAAATAATGTTGATACCACACTGATGTTTTAGTTGTTGCCAAGCAGTCAAGGACTTTCCAGCTTCTCATGCTGCCCTGCCAATGAGAAGGTGGTAGGAACCCAAGAAGCTGGGAGGGGACTCAGCCAAGACAGCTGACCCAAACTGGCCAATGGTATATTCCATAACTTACGATGTCATGCTTAGCATATAACTGGAGGTTAGCCAGGGGCCAGTGTGGCTCAGCAACTAGCAGAGCATCGTCTCCTGGTAGTGCAAAATTTTACTGTTCATCACTTGTTTTGCATATAATAACAACAACAACAACAACAACAACAACAACAACAACAACAACAACAACAACAACTTACTTTTCTGTCCTATTAAACTGTCTTTATCTCTAGCCACGAGTTTTACCTCTTTTCTTTTCGATTCTCTCCCCCATCCCACTGAGATGGGTAGTGAGCGTGGTTGTTTTAGCTGCCTGCCGGGTTAAACCGATATTAACTATAGAATGAGTAATACACATTAAATCCACCCTTTATTTGACGTTGTGGTAATTTATGGGTGGAAATAAGCCACAAGCTAAAGCCACAGGCATGGGCAACACTGCTGTAAGCAGAGTTGCAGCAGCATGGGCATGTTGGTTCTCAGCAGTAGTAGGAAAATATCATTGATATGCAGTCACTCACAATGGCCATTTTAAGATTCAACAGAAATTACCTGCAATTAAAATTTCTTTCTGCTTCACATTTCTCTGCACATTCTTTTTCGTTATTTGTCTTGTAAAACTGTTTATTTCGAGTAAGTATCCAAATACCATCTGTTCTTAAATAGTCATCCAGTATATCTCCTTTCACTACAAGGGAAGGAAAAGAATCAGACATTAAAAATGAGAATGTTGCAGTTATGAAGACTTGTGATTTTGAGTCCCATTTTTCATGTAGAATTGACAGGTGACAGCACCATTTATTTTACATAATTCTGGATAAAGTATGATCAACTCTGAGGAAATTTCTGTTTCCTGACACAATCCCAGCTGTATGACTGGAACACGTCATAGGAAAAAACAGCAGGAGAGAGATGTAGAGAAGCAGCTCTGGATGGAGTTTTATACAGATTTGAAGCTGAGAACAAGAAATGTGACACAGGAGTACGAGGGACCAGACAGAGGCACTATATGGTGTCAAACAAACACCAGTCAGAGAAAGATGAAGGGAACTGATATAAATATTAAAGTTTTGGAGAAGTATGAATTGGGAGGATGTGAGATTATGACCTCCCACGTGGATGGTGCTATCACTACAGTTTTACTGGTCACTGAATAGTTGTTTGTCTTAAGATGTCTTGAACTGGAGCAAGAAACCTCAATCATAAGATGACTATATAGTCTTTTACACTGGCCACCATTATTTTTGTTGTAATGCATTTAGCAGACTTACTAATGGATCTGTCAGGCTGCATCTCTGTTGCAACAAATTAACCCAAGATTTTAAATTAGTAAATCAATTAGTATTTTTATATCTGAAAGCTGCATGTGCATAGGCTGTTTATGATGCATCCACTAATACATTTAATACTTAGCTTCAAAGAGTTGTTGCTCACAATGGAGTTTGCCATCTAACCAATTTTTTCCTTTTATGTCTGCAAAGATTCTATGTTTCTGTTCTTAATTTCTACAAAAGTTTATTTCCATACCCAGCATGGGTTACTGTTACACAGTTACAGATGTGACACGGTTTAATGATTCCACTTTTCAAGCTAGATTATTATTGCCGGACACAGGAAATCCATAACCGTGTACAGCGTTCTCACAGGTAACCTTGTGAATCTTTCTTTTATGCAAACACCCATATTAGGCTCAATTCACTGCGGCATCACTCCCATGTAATTAACTTCCATGACATATAGGTCGTCCATCACCTACCTTCACAAGACACATACTCATATAAAATAAAAGGCATTTGGGCCACTAATGAACGAAAGATGATTAATTGCCTTAGGGCAATCTTCTGTAACTGCAGAGTTGACTCAATGGTATAAAATCTGCATTTTAAGAAATCCGTGACACTGAAGCCTCCCACACCTAATCCTACTGTTACAGTAGGACTATGTGGAGCACCAACAGCCTACTAATTTCTCTTGATGGACTCAGCAGACAAATGTGTCCTCTCCTGACCTTTTTCCTAAGCTAACTGAGGCCACTGTTCCAGAATTGCAGGGGACCAGAATAGGAAAACAAAATTTTCCAAACTTCATTTGCTCATCTTAAATCTATATGTTTGTCCAAAGAGGTCTGGTTTGGATACCGTTCCTTTTCAGTGACCATAAAGAAGGGTTTATTTCCATTGGTTTAAGAATGAACACACTAGATTTTGGATGTCATGCATAAACTACAGGACAGCACACATTGGAAGGAGCTTAGGTAACAGAAAAGAAAATGTGAGGTTAGTTGCCTGCAAAACACTTATAAAAAGAATACAATAGATTTAAAAATGCAGCAGGAAATGTATTATTCTGGCTACCATCCAAGTCTTTATAAACCCAGACACGACACATTATAAGTGAACAGAATATTTAAATAGATGTGAGGAAAACAATTTCTTCTTTTACATATGTATCTTTCCAGACTTGACCAGTACTAACCCAGAAAACATAACATAGTTGTAAGGCAGTTTTGTGGACCATCACTTTGGAGCAAGTGAGTTAGAGCTGACAACAATGAGCAAATAAAAATAACTTTATAATTTGTCTTACAACCCAGTACAATCATACAATGGCATGCCCCTGTTATTCTGTCACATTAAATGTCTGGGCTGTTAGAAAATCATATAAACTGTGCACATACTTTTTTAGTGGTAGTTTTAAAAAGTCATTTAAGGACCATACAATGATATGCAATGTTAAAGTACTAGAGAATATGATATCTGATTGAAATTTGATTTAAATATATACTACATATGGACTATTTTTTTACCAAATTTGTAAGTGAGCCTGAAATTCATATACTACCTTTAGCAGAACACCTATCTTCTTGTTGTAAAAAAGAATTCTAGACATATTCCTGGAAAAGTTAATCTAGGTTACTGAAGATTAGATTTCTACCTACTGCTCCCAGGGAAACTAGGAAGAATATTTTCTTGCAAGTGTTTGACAACAGAAAATCTGAAAATGCTGGAATATAAAGGAGCTTTTTCATTTTTAAAATTCTTTTAAATATTTCACTAAAAAACTTTAAAACTCCTTCATAAAGGATCAAAATCAGCATCACAACGCAATGCTTGGCAGTAAAAACAGCATTAGTATTTGATCCAAAGCCTGCTGAAACCAGAGATTGTTGTCCCACTGACTGCTATGGGGCTGTAGCAGGCTTGGGGGCTGCTTTCCAAGGGTGCCCCCATTTCTGGCCACGAGACACATTTGCAGGGAGCCATTAGTTCCCCACACAGATGCCAAGGCTGTTGCTCTTCTGGTGTCTCTCACGAACACAGTGCTGGAGCNGATTTGGGGACCTACCTTCACCAAATGGAGCTTGCAAGCATCTCACCATCTCACCTAGGCAAGCAGAAGGCAAAGGACTCTTACCTGAGCTGAGCAAGAAAAGAAAGAGAAAGGCGGCTTTGCCAATTCCCATTTTGGCCCAGCGGGAAGGTGCTGGAAGTTGTGTGTGTCGGTGCACAAAGTTTTATTGACTCGTGCTGCAGTGAGGCATCATCAAACAAACAAGGCAGGCAGGTTAAGTTAATCATTCTCCCATGCTGTGACCCCCTTTGCCGTGGTGTGGCCATTCAAACAACCTTGAATTGGATGGATTACCAAATCGGACTCAATCATTTGTGCTGGATGCTAGGAAATGTGGAGGCGCTCTCTTGCGAACATGTTTTTAGTTCTCAGATGGCTTGGCCTCACTTTGCTCGAGTAAAGTTGGGGATCATGGTGGTGGAAAGTATGGGAACGTAGGCACAATCTAACTCTACACAGTCCTGTAGATTCAGCTTTAGGTTTCCACAGTATTTTCAGTCACAGACTTGCACTGGTTAGATTGGAACTGCTTCTGATTCAAGTTTTGTGTAAGTCAGTCCCCAAAACCAGTCCCTGACAATACTAACTATGTATCAGAATTTCTTTCAACAATTGCCACATCCTTCCCGGGGGGAAAGAAGGTTCCTTCCCTGAGCTGTTTCCCATTTCTGTGTTGGGTTTTGTTGTTCATGACTTGGGAGGCAGTGCTCACTTTGGTTCAGTGTATAATGTGCCTTTGCCCTCCAGGCAAAGCTCCTGATATCTCAGGTGTGGCCAGACCTCAGGGTGCATGCAAGGTGCCCCATGAATTTCAGAAACACCACCTCCATCACTCCCAGGGGACTCAGCTAAGGCAAGCTGAGCATTCCCAGCCAGAGTGCCCTACAGAGTTTCAACTGGTTTCTCTGGCAAATCGGTATAGCCTTCAGCTGCAGTTAGTGGGGCAGAGGAGAACAACAGTTAGGAACAAGGTGGGAATCCCACATGTTCCCCTCTATGCTGGAAGAATGATGGTTCTGGACAGATCCAGATGGGATCCACCCAAGGG
>VWZZ01007806.1:0-24295 GCA_013399095.1 Psophia crepitans | reverse complement strand
AAGGTGAAACCACTACAGTACCACATAGGCAAACAATGACAAGAACAAGGTCATGATCGCACACAGCAAAGCATATAACTCAGGTTATAGCATCCTACTGCTATTTGCTGGCTTGTATTTGGCTGGAGGATACTTGTATTTTCAGCTGCATGTACCACAGCTTCAAGACGCTCACCGTGTGTTAGCCAACAGCCTAGTTGTTCAAGCAATAAACTGTGAGCAGATTTGGAAATTGCTCTCCTCTAACTTCACCTGCAGGCTGACATGGAAACAAAACCCAGCTCTTCAGCTTATGCTTCTGGCAAGATTTATGACAAGAAGAGCCCAGACCTTGATCCTCAGCTAGGTTTTTGGTAGAAGAGACCTTGACTCCTGTGCACTGTGCTGTTTCACTGTTCCTGGTGCGAGTTAGCCATGAGGATGTCTGAACAAGGCTCTCCCGGACCTGCAGGGATGACAGCAGCCTGCAGCTCCTGACCAGCTGGCCAGAACAGGCAGTTCGTACACTGGTTCCTAGCAGAAACCGTCTTGTTGTGTAAGGAGGTATCTGATAAGTTTTGACATGTACTTTACCGGTTGGACGGTGCTGGAGAAAAAGCTTTTTTGATTGCTCTCCTGGATGTAGAGACTTAAATTCCTCCCAGTTTTGTTTGGGCTTACAAAATTCATGTCTGCGTGGGAATGCTTCCTCTAGGCAAAACATTGGGGTAGGGTTTGATAAAGATTTATAAATACTTGTCTGACTATAAAATACTGTACACATTGCTTTTTGTTCCTTTTTGAGCGGTGGGCTCTATAGATTTCTTTTCAAACTTCGGTATTAACTATCTAGTGTATTTTGCTTTTGGACTGAGCTAGGCACTATTGCCTATGGACCACTCAGAGGATACACTCTGTATCCCTGTATATCAAACTACATTTAAATATTTAATGCTGTACAATGGCATAACTATGTTAATGTCTTTCCCTCAGGGGTTTATTCCATCAAAATTAAAAAATACAATTAATTTATTCAGGACATTTCATTTTCCTATGTCAGAAATGTCCAACATTTTTTGCGTGAACCATTTTTGTATTTCAGACTAGTGATATACAGCTGGTTTCTATTCAGGATTCACAGTTCATGATAGCAAATGATTTATTTTTCATAGATAACGCTAATAGTATATCCATTGAGTTTATTCGGAATATAATGCACATAATAGGCATAAACCAAGCTGAAGATTATCTGATACTCACTTTGGAGCTGATGAGTCAGTACTAACCATTAATTCAGTGTGTACCTAAATTAATCTTAATTTCTTGTGCTCCATCGCATCTCCACTTTACAAGTCACATACGGACTGTCAGCTCCTGAATGGCTCTTCTGCCATGTGCTCATGATCAGTCACAACCCAGTGATACAGCTGAACCAGAGGTTTAGAAGAGAGGCAGCATGCTTCAAGGATTACCCAAATCCTGAATTTTAAAATAGTTAAAATTACAAAATATAAATATAAAATATAATCCTGAATTATAAAATAGTTTGAATTTGATGTATGAAAGGCATGCTACCATGTCCATCTATTGTGGTGGAGATAAAATAGAGAACTTTGAGAATTGTGTAACATATTTTTTAATTATATTTTTCTTTGTTTAGCTATTTTATTAAAGAAGCGCTAAGCAATGTTTGTTTATATGTATTAGTTTGAAAAGATGGCAGGATATCTAAGGAGTACAGTGCAATTCACAGATATTAGAAGCATAAAGCAACTAAAGATATGAAACCAATTCATCTTACAGCAGCTTTAATTCTATAATACTAATCAGGTGGATTCAAATTAGGTGAAAGTGTAATAGCAAGTTTGGTTTCTGTTAAAAATAAAATGCAATTTAATGAAGTATTCTGTTCTACCAGTTTATCTTCATGATGCATAGGCATTAAAGACACCATGAAATTATAGCATATTAATGTCAGTGTGGAACTATTTACATCTACCCTGTGCTTTGGTTGAGTAAAGGATACACAAATATAGCATGCTCAAGATTTGATGAGTAACACCTTTATTATGCCTGTTGACTAGCACTAAATTATAATATAACACCCCTGGTGGTACACATGACAGCTGCATGAACACAAATTTAATTTCTTTCATCAGTATATTACAATTAATGACATGTGAATTCATAATGATCAAACACTTATGCCCAAGATATTTATCAGCTGCTCAGAATACAAAAGTTACCATCTCATCTAGGCACCCTTGGAACAGTAATTTTGGCTAGGGTGGTAAGTGGCAGTAAGAAACGGTGACAAAATCAATATCTTATGTGTATGTCATCTTATATGGCACCTCCATAATGGCGAAGGTTTTACAATTACTTTTAAAGTTGGTGTCTGAGATGTTCAGGGATCCCAGGATCCTCCAGTGCCTTTTGTTCACTGCTGACCCTTATCTCATGACCTATTCAGTCAGGCCAAAAGACCAAGCTCAACCTTTCTCTAGGCTGTATAAATAGGGCTTAGAGGCTTGATGGTATTTTTGTCTCATATTGCCATGCTTTAAGATGCACGCTGTCAGCATTTGCATAGCATCCGTTCTGGTGGCAGCTGAGCACATCATGGATAATAATGGCAGTTATCCAAAAGTCACCTCTCTGCAGAAGAGAACTTTTTCCCCTTTCAAATGAGATATGGCTTTTAGGTCCTGATTTATGAGGGAAGATCCACATTGCTAAGCACTGAACAAGTGCCATCTTATCCTTCTCTGAAAGGCCATATGCACAGCATCTAGAATTACCCCTGTAGAGCCAAGTCCAAGAGTGCTCTCCATTTGCACTCACAAGTCAGCCTCCTCTGTCGTCTTAGTTTTGATGGAGAAAAAATCCCAGACTCATGCCTGAACAGGAGTCTAATAGGTAAGCGTAAGCGAAGTAGAATAAATTGTGGAAATAACAGAAACGGGAAGATAACTCAGGTCTAGTAGGACCTACTGAACCATATATCCCAACTGATTGCATAATCTAGGAATAACTGATTCCCCACTGGCATTTTTGGCATTTATTTTCTGACAGCTTTATTTTACCAACTAGAATTATGAATTACTTGCAAATGGGAGCATATACTCTTTTGGACACAAAAACTTTGTTTCATCTGTATTGCAAGATGGTTTATCAAGTTCTACTAATGGCACTGTCCACGTGTGCATTGACTAAAGCAAATCACTGGCTTCTACTGTGTTTGGCATTAGGCAAACACAGTAAGAAATAGCTTTACTTCCAAAGAGTGTGCAGGCTAACCCTATGTTTAAGCTGAAATTTTTCTGTCCTATGCAGAGAACTTTACAGGATTGGGATGAACCTTTTTATGTCCTGGAGAGTGTGCTGGAGAGCTCCTTCTCTGAGCAGAGCCTTCAAAGCCATGAGACTGAAGAGCTGTCTGAAAATCAGGTTAACTTCTATATAGCAAATTATTCTTGCTTCTGTCTTCTGCTAAAAGAGGGATGTCAAATAGAGGATTTAGCGAGAAGGATGATGAAACTTAATGATAACCAAATCACAAGGCAATAATGTCTGAACTCTGTTCTGCAGTGGCTTTCCATTTACTTAATGTCTGCCTCCAGTCTGGTATTTAATAAAAAGTCATCATTTTTATATTCAATGCTATATTTAAAATCTATTTTAGTGTAATCAATGTCTGTAATACTATATCACTTTAATTCAGCAATAATAATGATAAACAAATTTGAAACCATGCACAAATAAACTTTCAAAAAACCAAAGAACGATGAATGGTCCTGATGTTTGCTCATCTTGCATAAAATTGTTGCTCCTGAATAATATGGAATGATACCAATTTTATCAATTGAATCATGTTTAAAAATTCAGCACCTATGTTTGTTTATATTTGATTAGCTGTGACTTAGCCAAGTGCTTTGACTTGCATCTAACTAGTTCCATTTCATCCTTCAATGGATTTACGTATTGTGTCTGTGTTTTGTAAGGTCTTGCCAAGAATTTGTATTAAATACTCTGAATTCTGTTATACTGAATTTCTGTTATATTCTGAATATATATTCATATTTATTCATAAAATATATATATATATTCTGAATTTCTGTTATACTTTCAAACCCTCAGAAATGTATTTAGAGATCTGCTTCAAGATCACCCTTTCACAAATAGTCAAAAGAATGAAATCTTACTGTGACTACGTCAAAACGTTTCAGACTATCACTAAGTATGCCACTAAGGAGAATATTATGGCTCCAAAGACCATAAATAAACTTTTATTCCTTCTTCAGGAAAAGTAATTGCCTTGTTTAGAATTGAAAGAAGTGGTAGAAAATCAGTCAGTAATCTCTCACGAAGGAGCACTCATTTTAATGTCATCAGGCATAGAAAGCAAAGACTTTCTTTTTGGTTGTGAAATATATATTGCAGCAGCACTGCATGTGACTACACAAGCAATCCCATTTAAGGTATAAAAATTATAAAATAAATCAAGCTTTAGGTCCCCTTAAAATATTGCAGTCATAGCTGTAATTGGTTTGATGGCTCTAAAATAGATTGATTTCTTTCTGAATCTCTGATCTTCATAATCCAATGAATCATACTGCTTAGCAGGACTATATCATTTATTGCTATGTACAGCTAAATTTCTTGACAAGTTGAAGATTAATAAAGTTTGCACCTCTGCATCCTCACTACTATATTCTGGAGCTTGTTCTCTAAGCTTTCATTCATGTACTACTCTTAAACCCTCTACCTAATGCTGGGGTCTGCATAAGCCTGTGAAAGCTGTAGAAACTGAATTGCAACAAGCATGCAGAATCAGCAAATAATAAGCTGACTTCTGGAAAGGCTGGAGTGGACTGGAAGATGACAGGTTCGTATTCTCCTGCCTCAGCTCAGCAGTATATGATGGAGTACTTCACACTTTAAATGCTGTTTTTCTGGAAACTGAAAACCGTAGAAGACAGGTAGATGTTAATCTTCCTTCTGGTTAAGATGACCACTGTTGTTGATAGGGGTTCCTTCACAAACAAATGAGGAGAACTTTTATTTTTAGGAAGTTACTAAAGGACAACCGAAAAAGAAATACGTAGAGTAGGTGAGTTACATGCAGAGATGATGATGATTTCATCATACTATTTATTTGAAGCCAAGTTTCTCCAAAAGTAGCAGAGGAAGGAGACACATGTCACCTAAAATTCTATATTATGATATGACATTATATATTAAAATAAACAATATATTATTACATAATGGGATATGATACTATGTATAACTATATGATGTATTATAAAATAATATATTTTATATATTATAAACTACAAATTCTAAAAATTAATAATTAGGATCTGAAGAGACTATTAAGGGCTAATCTATAGGCACTTCATTATATTTCAAGGTGGATGAGGACCAAGTACTGATATTCAGGACTATTGCTTTCTCACTGAAACTAGTGTAAGCTACAGATGTCAAGCCCCTCTGTCAAGCAAGTGAAAATCATTAATTAGATACTGATAAATATTAGGTTTCCAAACCTTCCTCCCACACGTGAGGATGTTAACCTGGAAACCTCTGTAAGGGCTAAGGAATTTGTGACTAATTTGGTCCAAGTGTTCTTTTAGACATCAACGGACAGGATCTACTGTATTTCACAAGCTTGGGACAGTGCTTCGAACGACTGTTTGAGAGAGCTCTGGCCAGTCACAAGCTGTAACTCATGTTCCCTGACCACTGATAAAAAACAGCCCCAGTGCTTTAGCACCGGGATTTGGAAGAATGACCTGTCGAGCTGTGCTTCCAGGAGAGGAACAAAAATCAATACTACAAGAGAAAGAGAGGGCAGCAGCATGTGAAGACCTTATCAGGGAAATGTTTCGCAGTGGATATTGTCTGGGTGACAAACCTGTGTCAAAGGTGAGATAAAAGGTGCAAAGACAGAACACAACCATCTCTCTGCTTTCAATTTGAATTAATACGTTGCACTTCGTATAATGCCACAGAAACAGTACAAATATATTAGATGCCACACAGTAAAAGAAGTCTTCATCAGGAAGTCTTTATTCACACATCAGTCTTACTGGTTGAGAGGCTGTGTACGAACAGACCTAAAGACGATAGGACAAACACGTCACCTGGGCAAACGGGAGGCTGATCGGTCAAAACAGGGTGAGGATATAGCCACTTCCAGTTCTTAGGAAGGGGTTTTTTCCTTCCTGCCAGTAATTTTGCAGTATTGTGTAATTCTTTGCTCCAACTTCAGTCTCATCATTGCAATATTGTCACTTTGCTCACATCTGGTAGCAGCTTTGGCTCCGTGCACGTGCCAAAAAAATTCTTTTGATGTTTGTGGCTAAAAGAAGCATTTTTCCCTAAAAGAATAGAATCAGAAATCCTCTTTACTGTGAAATACAAAAATAGATCTCCCCAGCATCTCTGCTACAAGAAAGAGAGTGTCTTGGCAAATCTATCTAAGTTACTGCTTCACCTCCTCAGATTTTTGTGCTAGATAAACTTCCATGTTTATTGAGGTAAGTAATATTGATACAAGAGACTTAAGTACTTGAAATAAATGCACATATCACAAGAAATAGACTGGAAAATTAAGAAATCAAATTGTAATACTGGAAAATAGTCCTTGTCTGGATTACCACTGGAAGGTTCAGTTACAAAAAACGTCTTTTATATTTTTGATTTCCAACATGAAAAAAAAAAAAGAAAGAATGAAAAAGAAAAAAGGGAGGGGGAGAAAGAGAAATTACTAGGTAAAATAATCTTAATTTCACAAGATACTCTTCTTCATTCTTTTCTGTTGTAAATCACCACTGTTTCATTGATTTTAACTGTCTAGATGAAAAATTTGCCATACACAATGGCTAATATCAAAATTTGCCTTTTTCACGCAGTGAAAAATGATCTTCAACAGTGTAGGCAGGGAATGGCATACCCACCCACACATCCAGTCACACATGCACTCGCTCAGCTATTAAAACATGACCTAGCCTCAGTCTAGTTCCAGCACCACACCAGGGAACCCAGGTTTCCTTCTGACAGAGGACTGGCTGGCTCTGTGCAAAGACTGTGTAAAGAAAAAGAAATATTTCTGCAGTATGGGATTTTCAAGGGTAATGTCAGAATGCAAGGTGTAGCATGCTATGTAACAAAATACAAAAGCAAGCAAAGACAAAGAGAGTCCAGGATGGCACTGGAAAAAATACAAATACTGGAATTGTTTATCATTCTGAAGTCAACAGATTTAAGGTTAGTACAACCACAAAAGATATGTTTTAGCTGCCTAATTATAGGAATTACTGATGCAGTTGGGCCATTAGAAATTCATTAAAACATTATTATTTGTACCTCAATTAACTGAAATTATAAATGGTGATGGGTTCAAAATTATCACTACAAGAGAAACATATTTTTAGTGTGCACCATGAAACACAAACTTCACATCAGTGATCCCCCTTTGATTAAACATTATTAATTACCAGTGGTGCACATGCTTGATGTAAGAACTGCATGTATCAATCACACAGAGACATGTATTCAAAGCTAAGCATAGTTTACTACGCCATTGCTATTCCAAATTCTTGGACAGTTATTATACTATAGTCTCTTTCTCTACAACTCAGATGAGAAATGGAGAGTCCATAAATAAAGATTGTGTCTTGGTCAGCCCACACATCCTTCTTATAGGAACATTTTCTTTCTATATCTGGGCTGTGCTAAGCTAAACTGGATTTTGTTGGCATAAAAATATCACCTTTAGTTAGATTTCTATAAACAGTTATCAGCTAGCAGCACCTGCAGCATCTCTTCAGATCTGGGGAGGTGTAAAAATATTTAGATTGCAGGGAATTTCTTAGACACAAAATGGTTTGAAGAGCATAGCACTGAAATTATTCAGCCACTCTGTTTACTTGTTATTTAAGTCTTTCATCCTCCATGTGGGGATCACAGAAATGCATAGAGGCCACAGGGGCAAGATGACATTGTCCCTTAAAAACCACAAAACTGCTCTGAAGGCAGGAATATGAAGAATATGAAAAGGGCTGAGTCCCAGAGGAAGTCCCAGGGAGTGTTCTGGCTAGTGGACTTCTGCAATCATATTAATAGTCATAAGTATAAGCCATAATACAGTGTGTTATACATGACACGAAGGCACAAAAGTCCCAGAGGCTGCCTCTTCTCTTTGTTCACCTGTCTAAAACCAACTACAGACTGTCCTTTGCTTTGATTGAAATCCATCTCTGAACTATGCCATACATTAAAAGCATGGCTGAAAAGCACATTCTGCTATAGAGGTTGCAGTTGAAAAAAAATGCCAGAGTCTTAGTTTTATCAATTTTAATGAAAAAGATTCCAGTTTGGAAGAGTAAAATGCTTATTCTCTTCGCTTGGCAGACAGCTCAGAAAAAGCCTCCACTTACCTGGCCACTAATGATCTTCACAGAGACTTCATTGTCCAGCCCAGCAGGCTAATCAAAGACGCTTTTTTTTTTTTTTCCAGCCAATTCTGATAACAGAAGGGAATATATTCATCATCATTCTGTGACTTACATAAATGTTCATTATTCCAGAAGAGAGAAGACTAAAAAGCCAGAAGATACTGTAATCAGTGAAAGTTTCTATCATTGGACCAGTATAAAACATTACACAAAGCGGTGTGAGGGCTGCTCTAACTTTAGCTTACTGTCTGACCCCTTTTGCTCTTCTGAAAATCTCCTGATCCATGATCTTTTTTTTCTGACTGCTCTCTTCTCCATCAGCCTCCAGGACTGGGATATTACAGGAGAGGCTCTGTTGACTCTGCGTAAGCTGAGGATTCCTTTACCTACCTACATACACAAAGATATTCCGCCACACATTGTGATTTAAATGATGGTGTACTTGATGATGAGTGACTTATGTGAAAAAGTACATGTCTTAACATGAGTTTTTGAAGTGTATTGAGTATTCTGAGAAGCTGCTTAAGAATATTCGAGTTATCTATGGGGCTTTAGGAAAAAAATGTGAATTTTCTTTATAATTAAGAAGGACATTGGGTCCATTAAGAAGGACATTAAGAAGGACATTTTCTGCAAGTCCATATTGATATTCAATAATGCAGGTTATCTTAGAACAAAAAGTATTGATTTAAATAGTTGAGTTTTTCTCAATTTCTTATTGACAACCAATACTATTATGTTTTTCATTCTTTCATTTTCTTAGGTCTGTACTTTGAGATGTCTGGACAGATGCTGTTGGCAAGGAACATGCAGTCACACACCTGGAACTCTATACTGTTTATTTATACTAATGCAGAGAAGATTAATACAATACCCTGGGTAGATGTAGATTGTTTATAGTACCAATTTGGGTATGAAAAGTTGTTCACTACTGTTTGCTCATTAATGTTAGCTATGTTGTCAGTTAACTCTTAGATCTTTACAGAATGTGTTCCTTTGGCCCTGGCAGGCATTGTGATTAAAATTTAGCTAATGCAACATGATGTGCTGTGAGGACTCAAGAAGAGTACCCCAAGATGTCCTCCAGGTCTGTGCTGTTGATTCAACGAGACACTCTGATTTGGGCACTCTCACTGGGAATATTTTTAGGGAACAGTGAGCCAAGGTGTTACCAGAAGCTCTTTTGGCTTTTGACCATTCAGACTTTTCCTTCTGTGGTTTTATATCTCTCTTGTACTCTTTGTGCAGTCTGGACTTCTAGGCATCACAGTGTTGCCATTAACAAGGCACAGTAGCCAGAGATTGTGGCTTTGAGGGAAAGAAAGTGTGTGTGGGTTGAGAAAGGCCCTACCTATATTCAGGCAGATGGGAAAAATAAAGTTCAGGAGCCTATACCTTCTTGTTGGCTGGTCTTTCTGAAAACACATATGCTTCAAAACAGTTGTGAAACATGGGGTCTTATGACCCATTTTTTCTAGCAATTATTGCCTGTTATCACTACCAGTTTTAATGTCTAATCCTACTTTGATTCCTGCAAAATATGTGGATTCCAATAATGCCTCCTGGCACTGACAGGCTGTTGCTGCATATTTTTTGATAAAATGCATATCCTTCTGTATCCAACTGAAACAAACCTGGAAAAAAAATTAGTAAATATCAGTATCAGTTTATTAAACCTGTCAGACTTTCAACTTGCTTTTGTCAGCCAAAAATAGGATTCAGTACTGATCTGGGGCCATTGTTTGCCCTTTTGCTCTCTCTCATGATGATGATTATTAATCATTTATCTTATGACACCAGCAGCATGCTAGCTGCTTCACAGTTAAAATCTAAAGGAAAGATCCCTACTTACAAAGCCTATCATCAAAACAGACAAAGAGTGGGAGGAGGTACAGCATAGTCATGACTGAGCAAGGAGGTTTTGCTCAGCTTTTTCTGCTCCATGACTTTTTATTCATGTGATTGTGTTATTGGGGTAAACATGAGGCCTTTTGGTGCAACTTTTACTTCTTAACATAAAAGCCATATGACAAAATTAAGATTGATCACTATTTTAAGTAGATGAGCTCAGGTTATCTGATACTGGGTGAGACCAGACACTTACGAGCACAGTGATGTCCTGCACTCCAAGAGGTGTTTCTAACTAGAGCAATGCTTGTGGGGCCGTTGATACATTAATCTTTCTTATGTCAGTATTGTACACCTCTTGCTTTGAATATCTGAGAACCCCTGGTGGATAAGGCAGTCTTTCAGAAGAAAGGAGGAGGAGATCAGACTCAGCTTTTTAGGTCCAACCAAAAGGTTATAAATGGTGGATGCCGCCTCCTTCAACAAAAGAGGCAGCCTGCTTAGGCTTTTTGAAAGCATAATGCTACAAATACGCTGTTGAAAAATAACATGTTTTTGTCATCTAAATCCCAAAGCCAGCTTCCTTCACCATTGGTTCTCTCCAGAGAACTTAGGCTCTGGAGAGAAATGGTTTTTCAAGCACACTGTTACAAATACCATGCAATACTTTAGGGGGTCCCTGTTTTTTACATCTTTTTCTGAGGTGCCTGATTCTCTTTCTGTAAAGAAAGCCAAGTGCCTCAGCACACAAGTGAGTATTTCACTCTGAGGGTCTAAAAATTATAATTCCAGATTTACCTATTGGAGGCATAACTCATTGTTCTCAGAGGAAGCATATACCTACACTCCAAGCAAGCAACATTCAAGGAAAATGCAGGAGTAATCAAATGAAAATCTATCCATCTCCCACACTGGAATTGTTCCAGCATTGCCCTTTCTGCTGCCTAGGTTATCTAGCAGTCATTTGCTAAGTAACAATAATTAATATTCTATCAGTAGCTGGTAGATGTTCAGCTGTTCTTCTTTTATATCCCTAGTAATGTAGCCTTGTGTGGTCGGAGTGCTCTGAAACAGCCACTAGCATGAGCCTTTGTGGACATCAGCTTGGTCATAATAATCTCAGTGTATTTGACAGATCACAAAAGAAGGTTATTTTAATGGAAAAGTGCATTTTGGGTAAGTTAAGGCATTTCTGCTGGCATGCGTGTGTGTGGCCTCGTAGTGTGACCCTGGGTGCTGGAGTTGGGTAAGTACTACCAATGAGACATGGTTTCCCAGAGTTGTTTTGCCATCTTTTCCCAGTCAGATTTTTTTTCTTTCCCTTTATTTGAGCTGTGAAGTATTTAATTGTAAAGCATCCCCCTTCACAGCTGGGATTTATCCTGCCACAGGACAGCCTGGGAATTCTTTACCTCTCCGAGGCTCAAGCCGTGTTGCTACAGCAATGTAACTAGGCGTTTAACTTCAATTCTGTATTAATATTCCTGATGCAGGAACTGCCAGGCTCTTTTTGTATTTCTATAAGATATGAGCAAATGACATGACACAGTAACCTGCAGAAATTAGCCTTGCCTGAAATGGCAGGCTTCAGAAACAGCAAGGAATAGAAGTTGTGCATTAAAAAAATGTCTCAACGGCATTATTTCCCAAGTTTCTAAAAGACTAGGGAGAAGTAATTCCTGCAAGCAAGCAAGCAAGCAAGAAGAGAGTCATACAGGAAGAACTGGGAGTGATAGCTTTATATTTACCAACAGAGGCATCTACTTCTTCCGAAACAGTCAAAAATTAACTGGCCTGAAGAGACTAGCATTTACAGTAGGAAATTTATGCAATTTGTTATTCCCTCTCCCTATCTAAAATACATAGTATTTGGAAACACGGTGTTTGTGATTAATGCCACCAGAAATTTATTCCTGTAACTTTTATTCTCTAGAAAATGCACAGGGAAAAAGAGGGAGATTGTTGTTACAGATTCACATTTCCAGATTTCAGTAGTGTGGGTTGAAACTTAAGCAAATCCAAATATACTGAGACATGCTCACTTTATCTAAAATAATTAGGGAAAATATATTAAAGATTTCCAAGAATGGTGGGTCAGTAAGAAGACAGCTGCTACCTAGTACACACACTTGCTTTAATTTTGGGTGGTTTTCTTTCTATGAGGTCTCGACAGGGGTTCGACCAATTGATTTTACCATACCTTAGTTTTCTGAAAAGGACAAAAATACAAGAGTGTTCTGATAGATTGACTCAAAATGTCCTCATTCTTCTGAGATAAGAGAGGAGATCACAGAAAGCCATTAGGAGCATTGTTTTTACCAGGTAAGGAAGTCCCAGAAAGCTTTATTTGAGCCAAATCCAATCCTTCTGGCCATCTAAAGAGAGCAGAAAACTTTAAGGTGTTTTGGGAAGGATTCACTGCGTGATTGGAGTGATATCCTTGCTCTGTAGTTTAACCACAGTATGTATGGACATACTTCAGACATTTTTATAGCAATTACTATGTATTAAATACTTAACAATGTGTAGTCAGAACAGCCACTAAAATGTTAGTTTCCTCTAGCAAAATTAATGTACAAATCCTGAAATCAACACATCCAGAACCTAGACCATTCTTGTAAATATTGACTTTTTTATATTCACTTTAATTAAACTTGCAGTTCTGCAGCGTTTGAAAGAACAGAAGCAGACCACAGAAAGTATCCAGCAAGCCTAGGTTTGTGCATCAGAGTGGTAAAAAGTAATTTAAAATAAGGAATAAACATTGGTAAGAATCAGAAAACAGTAAAGCAAGTACATGATAGAGAAACTGCAAAGAGCACCACAGTTTTAGAATGTTTTGCAGGCACTGGGGGAAAAACAGAATTTATATAATCTTGTTTTTTATCAGAAGCAAGACACACTTATGAATACAAATACAAAACTCCACCAAGCAGAAGATAATTCTTAAGAGAAATATTTATGTGACATACTGAATGATGCTGACAACTTCATTTCTCAATATCTGTGTGTATATAATATATGGGGTTTTGACCTGCCTATAGTGTGAGACTGTGCTATAATGAACAGAATATCTATGCAAGTGGCAATGAAATATTCACAAAAGCAGTCAATACTGTTGAGATGCAATCCAAGGTTAAAAAACATGTAACCTTGAGACTGAAAAAAGCAAATTTAACACAGAAAACTATTTTCTGTCACCTAGTGAAATAAATTGAAAAATCCATAAATCTAAGGTTGTTGCTTGCAATTGTTATTGAATAAATTATTATATTATTCTGTGATTTTCAAATAGAAAAAGTATAACAGTACCCTAGTTTTCTATATTTTAACTAGGGATAAGGGAAAAAAAAACCACTTCATTTACATCCACCACTGGGTCATGTCAAAATACATTACGAAACACCATACTAGCATTTTGAAAATGATTGTAGAAGTTATTGGGAAGAGAGATGGTCATGACCTCTTGAAATGCAGCAGACACATCTTCAATGAAATAACAAAGCTGCATTAGGGATCATAATATTTGCTTCTAGTAGTGCATTTAAAAACCCAGTGCAGCATTTCTTAATGTTCATTTGGCTTCATTATTTGATGCCAAAGGTTCATGAAATTGAGATTCTTCTGCCCCCACTTAGGCATCTGAAAGTTGGGTATCTAGCTCAAAACAGATTACCATAGGTTTACGTTATAATCAATGGAGAGAAATGGGTCTCTATCAGGCAATTCATCTCATTGTCAGAAAAAAAATCAAGAATTAGTTTCCCTAAAATAGGTATCTTGGACCTCTTTAGATCCAAATATCTGCCTGTGCTTGGCAGATGGGATGCAGGATAGGTAGGACACCCCTGCTTCTGTGATATGCAGCCTGGTAACCTGAGGTGCCAAAAGTGACAGTAGACACCTGTGTTATGACAAGTGAATCTTTCCCTGAGCATCCAAGGTAGGAGTTACTCTGGAGGACTCTGTTCCATTTTCCTAGCTATAAAGAGAGCCTAGGATAATGACTTGAATGCACATTTAGGGAAAGGTTAGACGTGGTACTGAAGGACATGGTTTAGTGGTTAATGGGTGGGGGGGGGACGGTTGGACTGGATGATCCTTGAGGTCTCTTCCAACCTTAATGATTGTATGATTCTATGATTTAGATCTCTTAGATATTTAAATTGGGTCCCACCTTTTATGCTAACATTCTTCCTACTAATAATCCACACGATTCTTTGCACATACAAAGAAATAAATCCTCTCTGCTTTATACTTGCCATCATATTGCTGGCTTCAAGATAATTTGTATTAAGATGATCTATGCAAAAGTAATTTCCTCGGGTGGGTTTCCAAAACAAGATGTATCACAGCAGAGATTAATTTGAGGAGGAGCTAAATATAGTCATTCATGAGACTTTAGCAGTATCTATTTTAGATTTAGAAAAAAAGGTGAGAGATGATTAAAATTATTCTCTTTAAACATTGCCTGTAGTTTTGCTGCTTTGCTCTCCAAGGCTGTTGTGCCACCTAATACTGCTCAGCTAAGGGCAGTATTACTTTACATGCTAAATTTAGGTTTATACAGCAAGAGGGGAGAGGGTGATTTAGAGCAGGTGCCTCTGTAAGGTGCTCTGAATTGCCTTCTGGAGTAGCCAACTCCATGCTTTGACCCTAGAGAGACAAGAGGAACAAATCTCTCCTCTAAGCCACAACAGTCAATTTCATGCCAAACACAGACAGAGAGAGATTTTACCTGCTCCTTTCTTTTGCCTTTTTTGTCTGCTTCTCTGTATGTTTTTGTAGGGAGGCAGAAACATATGCTCACATTCTCATTTGCCTGCTGTGGAGAGCAAATTAGAATTTGCCTCTTCAGAAAATCTCCTGAACAATGGAGTATGTATAAAGTAAATGTTTCTTTGTTGTTCCTATAGAAGTAGTTTCCTTTTGTATAACTAATTATCACTGGAGTAGGGACTCAAATCTAAGATGTCTACATCTGATATGGGCATTCCATTATGTCAAGTTTTCTATTTGTCTCCCTGGTCTAATGAATGCTTCTTTATTTGAGGTACGAATGGGAGAAAGCAATAGACATGTTTCTCAGTCTCATTCCTTTGAAAGTACAAAACTGGAATTCAAGTGGGTTTTCTTATATCTTAGCCAGAGAAGAAAAAAAAAACCTGGGGTCTCCACAGGCTATTTTGGTTTATGCCTTATCTAACTACTTTTTTTTTTGTGAATTGCTGACTGGAAACAGGCTCATATGATGATATGATTGGTGTGTGTGCAGCTCCAGAGTCAGAAATTTAGTTGTTAGAGAAGTTAACTGGTGGAAAATTGGGTGCTTTAGATAAGGCAGCAAATATTTAACAAGGTCCGCAGTGTGGGCCCAAAATGTGGAAGCCAATTTAATGGCGGGTAGACACCTGTGTATCACTATGGATCCAAAAACACATGGCAGTATTTTGCAATAGATGGCAGATGGCTTTTTTGTTGTAAAGCACACATGCGACAGATGAGTGCAAGGTACTTATTTATAAAGTCAGCAATGGATATAAGTACTGGTTTTGTTATACACTTTCATCATGTAGTTTACATAAAATTATATAAGATTATAACATTTCATTACAGGAATGGTTATGCTAAGCTGGTTCTTTGATAGCATTTGCATTCTTTTAAGCGTCTGCATGATGACAGCAACAGTAATGAAAATAGTGGGCTTGGGTGTTTTTTTTGTAAAGAGGCTAAAACCAGCTGTCATTTTTGGTAGTATAGATGATCAGTGCTTTACAGAGCCAGGGGTAGAAAATTTCTAGGCAGATTGTTTCTTAGTTATTCTTAGAAGAAGCATATGTGCTGCATATCAATGCCAGGAAACCACTTGCAGCAAGTGTGTTGGTCACAAAAAGATACTGCTATTAATTGGTGCTTATACATTTGAACTACTTGTACATTTTAGACAGCAATATTACAGAGATGGATTAATTTAACAAAGTATGGGAATCTAGTCCAAAAAAAATATGTAGGTTTAAGTGTTAAAACAGCATTTCTGCAAAATGCCTTTACCAGGAGATTCTGTGGCATCAGCAAATATTACACAAACTTATTACATTAATAGTTTTTGGGATACTGGTGAGAATTTCCATGAAGTCTTTCAAGGGATGCTTTTGGGTGTTTTGGAATTCAGAACACCTTAATTACTTAAATTTCACCAAATAGTACAGTTCAACTGATCCAACTCCAAATTTTCAAACTGGATCACACCCAGGGAATCACGGAAGGAAAAAGGCTGTCTTCAAAATTAATAAGCATACAGAAGGTAGGTATTGCAAGCTAGCCAGTAAAAACCTAACGGCAAGGTGAGTATAATGAGACTTTGCCATTTCCTCCCCCTCGTTATTTCTACAAACTAAGCAGCTACTCAGCAAACAAGGCTGAAAAGCCGCTTTCCTCAAACTGTGAATGATGCAGTACAATTATCCCTGCTTCTAAAATGTGATCCAGCAGCCTCTTATATCCTTAGCAGTATTACTCATAAGGAGTATTTCCTTATTTTTCTCTAGACATTTGGAGAACTTGCTTCAGCAAAACAAACAAAACAAACTTGCAGGTTGCACACCAGGCTAATAATACGCTGAATCAAAGAAAATAAAGAATTTTTTAAAATAAACAAATTATGTGTCTATGTATGTCTACAAAAAAGATAATTAGAATGGCAAGATATATCCTCTGAAAACCATTCTTTGGTGTGATAAAAAAGCTTAACAGAAGCTAATAAAATTCTTCATTCTTGGAGAAATTCAGAGACTGTAGGGTTCTGCTGTTTACTACTTCCATACACGGTAATCCATGGTCATGGCCAAAACTTTTCTGTTTGAACAGTGCAAAATCAGTGGAGGAGAAGCAAAACCGCATTGTGTAAATTGTACTTCTGATTTAAATCCAGACTTGTTTAGATGGAAAGTTCACAGACTTCTACAGTAGCATGGAGTAATCCTAGTGGATTAGATAATTTCGTGTAGGTTGTGAAGAAGGAGAAGAAAAATTGGAAGCTAATTTCAACCTGGCTAGCACAGCACGATAATATTATGCATATGGCCTATAATTGAAATGTTCTTTATTCCCTGAAACATTTGCAGTATCCTGCTGTGGAGATGGGCTTATTTGCTGCTGCTGCTGGTTGATATTATTTTATTATGCTTTAATTTGCTAGTCTTCAGTCTTGTGATTAACTGTATGCAATGCACAGTTTGTATGGATCATAGAATCATTAAGGTTGGAAGACACCTCATGTTCGGTACTGCTTAAGCTGTAAGTTAGAACAGAGAGAAAGGAACTGATGTGGTTTCAAAGACTTCAATCTTTGAGAGTTTTCAGCATTTCAAGGATTTTTTCATAACTTTGTACCTAATATACTTTGTGGCGTGGTCATCTTTGGTCTGCAAACAGTCAGTTTCTGTTGATAGGTAATTTAGATAAAACAGGTAACTTGTATCACGAAAAAAAGCACAGTAAACTCATTGTGTAGGAAGGTTTTACTTTCTTCTTTTTATTGTCACAGTAGATATTTCTACATTTATTCTATTTTGGTCAGAACATCTGATTACTGTTGTAATCTGACGAACAATAACAATACACAGATCAGTAACTGGAGTTCAGATTTTCAAAAGCTAGCTAGCAGGAAATGCTTCCATCTGCTTGGAAAGCTTTGAATCAGACCTTTAGAAAGTAAACCCAAACTACCTTCACTTACTATGCCTTGGTTTAACCCAGCTGGCAGCTTAAACAAACACGCAGCCATTCACTTACTCCCTCCTCCCGAGTGGGCTGGGGAGAAAATTGAAAAGAAAAAAGTAAAACCATTGGGCTGAGATAAAGACAGTTTAATAGGACAGAAAAGGAGGATAACAACAACAACAACAGCAATAACAGAATATACAAAACAAGCGATGCACAGCACAATTGCTCACCACCCAGAACTGATGCTCAGCTAGTTCCTGAGCTGTGCTGCCTCATGACCCAACCCAGTTATATAGGGGACACGACATCACACAGTAGGAAATATCCCTTTGGTCACTTTGGGTGAGCTGTCCTGGCTGTGTCCTCCTAGGTTCTTGGGCACCCCCCACCTTCTCATTGGCACAGTGGTGTGAGAAGCTGAAAAGTCCTTGACTGCTTAGCAAGAACTAAAATACTAGTGGGTTATCAACATTACTCTCATCCTAAATCCAAAACACAACACAATACCAGCTCTAGGAATAAAATTAATTCTATTCCAGCTGAAAACAGGACATACCATAAAAACACGGAAGATAATCAACTATGAAGTAGTTATATTTTCTAAAAAACTAAATGAACATTCTAAATAATAATGCAAGACTTCTTTCCTTTTGAGGAAAATCTATGATCCACTTGCTTTAGGTGTCTGCATTTGTCTTTTAGGCCAAGTATAGTAACTAAGAAAAGCACATTTGAATCCTTGAATGAGCACTGAAGATGCTCATTTGGCGCTGTTGGATTTCTTCTGCCATAATCATAGAATCTTCATTTAGGCATAATATTTTTCCTTTTAACCATCTTATTTATTCTATTTGTTACATTTCCATGGAGAAATGATATGAAAATAATGTCCCTCTTACTCTTTTTTGAAACTGCTCGAATGTGTTCATTTTCCATGTGGAAGGTTCTTGAAGAGACTTTCAAGTACAATCAGCTTAACACGGTGGTTCTTGAGATATATTGTTAAAGGCCTTTCACATGGGGAACTCCTCAGCTTTCCCAGACAGTTGGTTCCCATTCTTCTAATTTGACCATTGGAAAGTTTTTCTAAACCTTTCATGCTTCAGTTAGAGTCCACAGTCTGTCCCAGTCACCAAGGACTTGGAAAGCTTATTGTTTGTATTCTCCTTGCAGCCGGCAGCATGATGCAGGTGCCAAGAAGGATGACACACATCTCCTCCACCTTCTCTTCTTCCAACTAACCAACTGCACTTCTTCCAACTCTTCTTCAGGGGGGATATTTATTAGTCCTCTGAAAATTGACATTCTTTTCCTCCAGACTAAGCAGCTGGTCCGTATTTTTCTTGATGATGGTGTTCCAAATTGAATATGATACTTCAGCAGAGATCTTTTCAATATCCAATGCACAGCTAAGCAGGGGGATGATTTCACATATTTTAGAGGCGATATGCCCATTTGTACATCTATTCATGTTGTTTATCATTTCACAATACCATGACATAGCTCTCTTGTTCAGTTTTGTGGTCTTCAGCCATTTCTTCTCTGTATGTTATTTATGCATTTGAATATTCCTGCCCAGCTGTAGTATTCCTATGGGTCACCTCTGAATTTCATCCTTTTTTTCCATTCCATCTCTCAAATTTAACAGGCCTATTTTGAAGGTAGTTTCTATTCTTTAACATACTGGATGTCCCTCCCAATATGGTATCATCAGCAAACTTAATGAGTAAACTCACTGCTCTATCATCAAATTCTTTAATGAAAATATTAAATAGAACAATAGAATGGACTCCTGCAAAATTCCCTCTATACATTTTTCTGTCTTGAGAGTGAACTGTTAATAATTACATTCTGTGTACAGTTTTCTATTCTATAGTATTATCACGCAGACTTTCATTTCTTTACTGGCTTATGAGAATTTCACAAGAGAGAATGTCTTTCTAAAAGAAAGATACATTATGTCTATTGTTTCTCCTCTGTCCACAAAACCTTCCATCCTGCTGTGGAAGGAAATTAGATTAGCTAGACGTGATTTGTTGTTGGTAAATCCATGTTAGCTGATGTTCATTTCCTTGTAGCCTTGTAGGTGCTCATAAAGAGCCAGTATGTTGACTTGTCCAACCGTATAGAAAGAACTGAAGGTAACTCAGATAGCTTGTAGTACTTGTCTCCTCCTTTTTATCTTCTTTTAATGGAAGATTTTCCTTTTTCTGGTCTTTTGATAAGATATTTCTTTCACAGAGTTATCTTTAATATGACCCTTAATGGCTCTAAAATATAATCAGCTGGTCTTGAAGTAGCTAATGATGCTGTTCATCAGGATCACCTGGCCTGAAAATATACAACTTACCTAGTTAGCTATTGAGCCTAGCTCCTGAATGAGCACACACATGCACACGTGACACCTAGTTTGAGGTTTCTTGGCATATGGTACAGCTGAAACACAGGCATCTGATGGCATTGTAGACAATGCAGGCACCCTTCCTGGCTTCCAGAAGGATATGCATCTCCTGAAGGACCTACATCATATCTTTCAGCCTCAAATATATAGCTAATTTGCAGTAGGATAAAATGGTATTAACACCTATATTTAGGCAACACAATTGTGCTTGTACAGCCAAAGAAGTCCAGAAAATTGTGCAGTCAATAGATGTCCATTGCAGGGTGATTGGAATTGCTCTCCAGGCTCCTCTGACTATGTTGACTAGATCACCAATGACTACTGTGGAAATACCTACTTCCACATGAAGAGACTAGTTGTAGACACTCAGAGCTTGATTCATTTGCCTAGACATAGGTGTTTATGCCAGTTTAGATGGCAGATGGTATCATTACTGGCTTCCAGCCAGTCCAGGAAGGCACATGTAACCTGTAGCTCCTGTATCATACTGCCAGATCAAATGGCGCCAGATGCCTGTGTTTAGGAAGTTAATCAAGGCTCTAAATTTCAGTCTTAATCTGGAACTTAATCTTGTTCCTGGAGTTGAACTGCTGTCTTTACCCTCATCATCTATGTTGCCTAGGGTAAGTTTGCTCCTGCTGAAGTGACTAGACCTTTAGTTATTGTAAAATACAGTTGCCATTTAGAACCCTGTTTCAGTCCTTTAGCTATGACTCATTTTCCTTATTGATAAAACAGAGAAAAATACTCAGGGGTTATAGCAGTTATAAATGAACTACTCTTAATGAGTGACATGAATATTCCCAGACAGGAGTTATTATCTAGGTCCCAGTTTTTATTATTGTTAACCAAAGAAACTTCGGGAGTTGACATGAATTCTAAAATGAAAATATCTATTGTTAACAATGGATAAAATGTCTGCAGTTTCCCTTGCTGAAATTCAAGCTCCTTCTAAATGAGACATTTCTGAAAAGATTGATTGAAAGGTGGTAATGGAAAACCTGTAATGGTCGTGAATCCAATTACAGTCCATTATGACAGACCAATCATCACAACAAAGCTACAGTGAAATGCATGTATGAATATCCCTTGAAACACTTGGTCAGCAGAGGTCAGCAACTTTTCAAGCTTCTAGTGGAAATACCTGCTTCGTTAAGCTTATTGGTTTTGTTTTCAGGTCTGTTTGGGACAGATTCAGTAATCTTGCTAAATGTCAAAAAAAGTTGGTAAATGATGACCTACAACACAGTTCTCTGTACTGCAGGCCCAGGGCCTTGATATGCAAGTTCAGTTAATGAAGATTATGTGTATGGTCTCAAAAGATCCTCTCCAACCTAAACAATTCTGTGAATTTGGGGGATACTCTTGCTCAAAAAAAAAAAAGAAAAAAGATTGTAGTACAGATAATGACCAAAGCATCCATTGGAACCACTGATTTAATTCTCTGGCTTCAAAATAGCTACTTCTGCTTATTATTCTATAGCCTAAAGTCATCCTAAAAAATGTCTCACATTTCTGAAGAATGAGTCATCAGTGATGGAAGACATTACCTCCTCTTCTGTCCATTTTTCCATTTTTTTCTACTCGAAGTAATGATAGTTGCCTGTGTGCTTGAAGTGGTTTCAAGCTCTGCAGTGGTACATGTTTCAGAGTTGCACAGACAATATGTATGTCTAAGAGACTGAGACAGACTTTTAGACACACACCTCTTCATCCTGTCTTAGCAACTCTGTGCTCAATGTCTTGACACATTTACGTGTCTGAATCAATGTCAGTAACTTGTGCGTGAGTATGGCGTATTTTCTGCACGGCATGTCAAATACGTACATGTGCTTGGAAATGCTGCATCATTCTGTAGAGGCTACTGAAAACAAATAATGAGGCATAAGAACACAGTTGGCGTTTCTTGATCATGAACTTAGGAAACTGAAGTGGTAGAGTCCTTTCAGTGTGGTTGCTCTCTCATTTTATACGCTGCATGGAGTGCTTGTTGCTGAAAGAATATCATTCTAAGGAAAGTGTCTACATTATTGTTCCACCTGAACAAGGATTTACAGATTTTGTCTGCTGTTGCTAAAAGGCAGGACAAAAGTTACCGTAATTTGTGACTTGCTGGGTCAGCTTAACGTAGTCCACAAAATCAGTGAATTATAAGTGGCTCTCAGATTCTTTCATTCCAGCTCTCCCAGATTCTGAGTGCAGTTTCACATTCAATTTAAAAGAGAATTTTTTGGAAGTGCCAGGTCTGAGGCATCTTGATTCTGTATTTCTTACCCTTCCCTGGAGGTTGAAATAGTTTTCAATTTGCTGCATCAAGGGAATACTGTAGCTGAGTAAATCTTCTCTAATCTAAGCGAAAGTACTAAAAGAAGGCCTTGATTTTTAAAGCAACAGTAACTCAGTTCTAAATGCTTTAAAATTCAGACCACTTAAAGACAAACTATCAAATCTCCTAGAATCTCTTCCCTTCTTCTTCCTCCCCTTCACCTCTTTCCCATTTATCATCACTCCTGAAGTAGATAAAAGTTTAAACAAGCTGTCAAAATGTTTCTATTTTTCTGTGTTAGTTTCTAAATCATGTCATTTTTCCCCAGAATGAGTGCTTTGATTCATGCCATCTGAACTTCAGAATCTTTTCCCTCAATTAAAACAAAAAATTGTCAACAACTGTTCAAAACCTGGTCCTATTCCTCTGCTTTCAATCAGAACTTTTACTCAGGCCTGAGAGTTTAAAGCTAAATTGTGAGCTTTAAAAAAAAATCTTTACTGTGCTTGTACTAAGTTCAATATTTTGGGGAAAAAGACAGAACTGGAGTTACATTGGAGAGAGGAAGCTGATCTACAGCATTAGTTATTTGAGGAATGAGAAGAGCAGCAAATTTTGAGTGACTTTATGTGATGCTTCAACAAAGAAAATGCCTTTTACTGAATGCGACCTACATTGACATCATTGTCTGCTTTCATGTCTATAATTTTTAAACGGGACTCTCTTGTGTATTTTCAAATTTTTTAAAGAGCATTGTGGAAGTGTTTTGTATAAGCCTTTTCAGCCTGAGGTTCTGTCATACAAGCAATCACTCACAAGTTTGCATTTCAGGGCCTATCCTGCTCACAGATTTTGACTTTGGCTAAAATCCAAGGCAAACAATAAAGAAACTACAATTATAAATCTTTGAGAATTAGCTACAAATAAATAATAAAAATAGGGATAAACAATGTGGAAAATTGGAACATTTTCTTACCAGATTTATTAACAGGTCTCAGTGCATGGATATCTATGCCTAGTGTCTTCTAAGGCTATCTTGGCAGTTTCTATCCCTACATGTTAGTCCCTTCAGGCTGCAGAGCAAAACACCTGTTGACTTCAATAAAATACGGATCATGCCTTTGCAGTAGCACACTGGCGATATTTTTCGTTCCCTATTATGAGTAATACGTCAGATGGAGACGTGGCATACAAACTTTGTGCTCACAGATTCCTTCCTAAGGCAGATCCACCAGTTTACATGAAAAGACTCTATAGCTTTCTCCTGTTGGGAGTACATACATCCTGGCTGTGACCAAATGCCTCATAACTACAGAGACAAGAGTAGGATTCGTGATGTTGAGTGCGATTAAATTTGGCAGCATCTGTTATCAAATTTGTACCAAATTCTATGTACAAATTCCTGTAATGGAACTCTGCAGCTTCTGTTCTTTCCTCTTGCTGTGTGTTTATACTTATTTATTAGGTGTTCATTATGATCAACTTTTCTTTCCCGTCTGCTTTACTTTGCAACTGAAAACATAGAAGAGAGTGGGGTGAAGGAGGGTGAAATCAGAAGCCAAACATAGTCCATAGGCCACCCTAAAAGGATTTAATAGAAGGTAATAGAATCAT
>VWZZ01007799.1:21998-51151 GCA_013399095.1 Psophia crepitans | reverse complement strand
CCTCCTGGCAGGCCGGGGGCGGCGGGCGGGAGCGGGCCCGCGCACATCACGGTAACAGCCCGAGCGGTGGCGGCGGCCTCTCAGGGCCTCCGGTGCTGCCGTCCGTCGGGTGCCAGCGTACCCTTTCCGGGGCCTGGAGCTTGGAAGGACCGGGCGCACCCCCTACCCCTTTTCGCCGCTGGTGCGGCTCCTCGCCGGGGGCGCCCGGCCTGGCCCTGGCTCCCCGGCTCAGTTCGCCGTGTTTGGGCCGGGGCAGCGCGGCGGCGGCGCGGTGCTCGGGTTCCTCCTCCTGTGCGAGGAGGAACAAAACACAGCGAGTGCTTAAGCCTGGGCCTGAGCTGTACGTGGGGACATCCGTACTGGGGCGCGCTAGGCCAGCCCGGTTATTCCTAGGTGCGCTCTGCGCCGTCGACCCTCACGATGTTGCCGTGCCTGTGCAGGCGGTTTGGTGTCTTGCTTCGGCTTTGATTTCCCAAGCTTTGTAAGGACTCTCAGCTTTGGAGTGCTTTTAACCGGCCCTCCGAAGTGCAGTTTCAGCTTAAGGCTTGAATGATCTGGAGTCAGTCAGCAGAGATACAGGTAGCTGCATCGCAGCGCCTGTGAGTCTCGTTGGTGGCCTGGTCGAGTAGCGAGCAAGGATGTCTGTGCTGGGCTGCTGTCTCCTACTTGATGTGCAGTGATGTGAGTAAGTTCTCAAATTGGTGGCCACTCCTTTTACAAAAGTTACTAGGTGATTTCAGTAAGGTTCAGTAGCCTTCCTCGGAAGTAACAGTACCCTTGTTACTTGTGGAAGTGAACAAATGTCACGAATGAACTATTAACGCTGTGAAGCTTTCTTGGTTGAGGATGCAATGTTCGCAACCCTTGTAAAACAGCTGAACATAGAATATATTAAATAGTGGATGAAAAAATAAATCGGGCTTTTCTCTAAGAAGCCAAACTCTCTAATAGATGATAGAGGAAATAAGGTAAAAATAAGGCAGAGGTAGTGTTCATCTTGTGTGAAACAGACTAAACCATGATTACTGCTCAGAATTGTAAACACTGAGAATAACGAAGACAAATCTTAGGGAATGAGTTTGATGCTCATCCAACTGCCTTATATTCAGCTTTGCATGCTGTGCACTATTTCAGTTGTGAGGGGAACACTAATTCATAATAGAGCGGAGCTGGCATTCATCACAGATATGGTAGGAGATGAGGCTGGTGTCTGTGTGAAATTTTTTCAATAGCTCTTGACAATTCCCCTGAACAAAATCAAGAAGCGTACTCACTTGTAAGCTGGTGCATGAATTTCCTTCTTGGTGCGTGTGGCTTTCTTCATGCTTTTCTGGAGAAAACCTGGAGCAATTCACATGATTCGCTTCAAGGATGTGATGGCATGGGAATGTTTATTCTGGAGAGGGGAGGTGGAGGGTAGCAGAAGAAAGACCTAGAAACGCCAGGTTTCCTCTGGAGGATCACCCTTAGAGGTTTTAGGATTATTACCTGTTACAGGGTGGTGTGTACAGTGGGTTTTGTCCTTCCATGTGTGCATTTTAAGTTGTCTGCAGCCAGCCTAGAGCTTTTAAATCTTGGATGGATTTGTGTTAGATGACCAACTTCTCAGCACCTGCGCTGTGTGTGCTTTAGGTTGCCAGATGTACGTATGGTCCAGGACTTGATTCTGGCTAGTAACTACAGCCTCAAAAACATGCTAAGTCATATTTTGAAATATTGCAGGTGCAGACCTAGAAATATGCCTGCTTCAGTCTGCAGGAGTCTCAAGTGATAATTGTTTTGACCTTTTCTATCCTGCCAATCTTGACGTTAAATTTCCTATTGCTGGTTGCATTAGGAGGAGAGGAAGGAGTGAACTCTGCTGCTACTGAGAATTTTTGAAAGATCAGGAAAGGAAATGGGAGAGAGGGGTAGGAAATGGAAGAGCTATAGAAAGGCGAAATAAATCCAATAACAAGAAGCTTCAATTTTTTTATGCACAGTAGTAAATGTGGTGATAAATAAACAGCTTTAGGTTACTGTTAGGAGAAGACCTTCTCCCTTTGGTCCACATGCTCCCTTTGTGTTGTCATCTGAGGGAGACCAGCGATGGCTGACTGGGGTAGGAGTGCATGTTTGGACTGTAATGAAGAACAGAATCTAGCTAACCGCTCGAAATGCAGTTGGCGTTTCTCGTCTTGACCGACTGCTGGCAGATGGCCTGGCTCTCAGGTTGACTAGCGGCCCTGTACTCCTCAGCCTGCTTCTGTGCTATGTGCAGGCTGTCATCTAGCCCAGCAGGAGAGCAGTAGCTTTCCTTGTCTCAGCAGAGAGCTGTATTTATATTTCCAGTACTTTCCCAAATTCAATTAAAAGGTGACAGTATAGATGTTGCAGAGCAGTTGTTACAGAAGATTCAGAATTGCTCCTGGTTTGCTGTCCTCAGATTACACAGAAACACAGACTTTGAACAAGTCAGGATGGGGTGGGTGGGGAATGATCTGTAAGCTCAAGAGACTACTTGCTTTAGAGTTAAGATTTAGTGTTAGCACATCACAATTGGTGAGTAGAAAAATGATGATACAGTTGTGAATCTTTAAAGATATAATCAGAATTTGAAGACCTATCTTGTGAATAGAGAAGAGGTATTTTTATTTCCTTTGATAGTCCAAAACCAGGGGCCCTCTGAGAATCACCTTGACAAGAAAATCGATTAATGTAAGATTAAAATAAAAATGCAGTACGAGACATTTACATAGATGTGTGGTTTTGATGCTGTAAACTTTTTTCTACTGCACAGAATTAAAAAGTGAGCCTTTGCAGTAGACACAATAAATAAGCTCAGCGATTTTTACTTTCAAGCACTTATTATGCCAATTCTCTCCAGTGTTGCAAAGTCACGTAGCTCCAGTCGAGTAAGGAGTTGAATTGCATCGGATTTATTTTTTTGGCTGACATTCAAACCACCTCATTGCTGTGTCAAGTGCAGTTGGTATATCTGAATGGGATGGGCAATGCTGCCTCGTGTCATCTTTTCAATTTTTTTTTTTCCTGTTGTTTTCACTGCTGCAATGATCTCATCATTCATGATTTGATGTCCAGGTTTGTGTTGATTGTGGCCAGTTGCTAGTAGCACTTCTGTTGCCATCAGTGCAGCTGCTTATATTGTGAGGTAATCATCTGAAGCAGTATTTGAGACTACTTCAACTTTTTTTTTTTTTATTAATGAATTTATCAGTGTTAGATTACTGAGGCGCTGATTTCTTCCCATGCATGGTAGTGTGGTCTTGTCTGAGAGATCCCTTTCTTGCTGTTTACTGTGAGAAGCTATTTCCATGTTGCTGCCAGTGAGCTCCTGCTTGCAGTATTTTTCTGAGAATCTGCGTAACATTTGGACTTCTGAGTTATAAAACGTTGCCTCAAAATGTGAAACTTCTGGAAGGTTTTGTGGAGGTTCTCGCAGTGTGTGGTGATAGGCACTTACAGCATTCTATATTAGAGGTCAGTATAACCATCTTTATATGTTTTTTAAAGTATAAATCAGGTATTTAGTCTGCAACTTCTGAAACTTCCGAGAAGCTCTTAAACAGTATTACTGGCAGTCAGCTTGAAGTTTCTGACTTTGTCTTGGAAGCTATGAGTTTCTGGGGCGTGCACATCTGTATCCACATGAAAGTTGCCATTACTTTTTTATTTCTTTGACATTTCCAGCCATTGTTTTATAAATAAAAAAGACTGGAGGTAAACTTAATACCGTTTTGTGGCATTTTGCATTTGTTCGGATGGTGGTTAGCTATAGTAAAACATTACTTCTCGACAGCGCTGTTCCTTGGCGTTTGTCAGAGAACCTTTCTAAGTACTGATGCTAATGGTTTTTTATTGCTTTGCACACAGTTGTTTTATACTGTACTTGTCTGTTATGTTTACACAGCTTTCAGCCTATCATCAAAATCTGTTCTGTGTAGTAGTACAAAACAAAACCACACTCTGATAGTTACGTGTGACTGGTGGGTTAATAGTGAGAATCAAGGGGCAAATTTTGCCATAGATGGCATTTGGACAAAAGCTCTGTATGAGTTACTGTTTGCTGTAATGACCCTTTGATAGTTGACTCTGCACTGTGTATTAATGCAAGGCTGTAGCGCAAATGTGCTCCATCAGTATAACCACAGGAATGGCTTACATTGTTAGCTTAGTGAATTTTAGTTACGCCTCACTTTACTATAGCTGGAGATGCGCCATGGAAAGCTTGAGCTGTGCTAGTACATAGATAATCCTCTAGGAATTTGCATAGGATCTTGGCTTCACAGTTCCAAAATCCTGTAATCTGCTGTGGAAAATTCGAGAACGAGGTCACTGTCAGTGAAGAGTGATGCTGACCTTAAAAGCGTGCCTCTTCATGTTACTGTTACAAGATCTTCTTCCAAGAGTGGGTAGATTCTGGGTATTTTTTTTTCTTTTCCTGGGAAGGCAATGCTACCTGCAGTACATTTGTCTTCCTCTCACTATAAGCAACTTTGCAGCGGTTAAAATTGTTTGGTGGTGATGAGAACTGGAGAACCGGAAGTGCATGAGGGAAGATTGTGAGCAATCCAGAATTCGCAGTGCTTGCTTAGCAGAGATGTAGTTTCAAGTTGCTGGACAACTGTCCCTAGATTGAGTACTAGTTAATAGTTTCTAAATCTCCTTTCTTTTTTACAGCTGATGTATTTGGCATGTTGACACCCAGAACATCTTCTATGTGTTTGTTTTTTTGGAGGGCGGGTGGGATGGAGAAGGAGAGTAGATACAGTTGGGGCTGGTGATGGGGTCGAGGAACCCACAGGGTGGTGGAAGCATTAGTGTACAGAGATGTTAGCCCAGTATTGAGTCTGGGAAGTTGAGACACATGGGATGCTGACACTCAGGGATTATATGGCAAGGAAGAGAAGAATTCATGTGGAGGCCAGCTACTGGAAACCACAAGTGCAGCCTTCTATTTATGATGTTTGACATTTGCTTTACAGTTTAATGGGCTTTATCACTAATTCTTTTTTTCCTAAAAGGCAGACATTATTTTCAGAAGACTTAGTCCAATGTAGTTGTTCTACAGTGATATAATTTTAATCTAAACATTCTGAAATCTCCCTGACAATATGACATCTGCTTAGGTAACCAATGCATTTTCAGTAATGCTGGTTACAGCCACTTCCTTACATAATTGTAGCTAATTAATTGATAGACCCTGGAAGCATTTGTGCCAAAATGGGGTGTGCTGTTATAAAAAGCTTTGTGGTTTTCTGAGACAGCTTTATCCCTATATGTAGAAGACAGTTTTGACTGATAAACTTCACTTTCTCTTACTGCCTCCCCCTCAAAAATCAAAGCAAAAACGCATGTGGTTTATCTTCTTGTGTGCAGCTTATCAGTTCTTTGTCAAGGAGATCAGTGTAATCTTCCCCCTTATCCCACTCTGACAGAACAGGAAAGAATTGTCTTTTGGCAAGTAATGATAACTTGGCCTTGTGCCAATATGCTGCTTTAAGTTTTGCCCTATGCAGCTAAAACCTTTAGTTTCTATTTCATACCCTGAAATTAATCCAAACTATTAGATGTAGTTGGAAGATAATGACACCGGTAGCTGGCAAGGATTTCCTGCGATCACAATAAAAATACAAAACAAAATGTATGCTGTATGTAGTCTGAACAGAAATGCTAATAAAGTTGGTGGTGTACTTCTGTGGTTTTTGCAGATAGGCAGCACTGGTCAGAAAAGTTGCCACTTAGTTAAGTTAGATTAACCAGAAGTTGTCAAGGTTACTAGCCTGTGGTTCATGTTGAGCAGCATTACTATATAAACAGATTTAGCCTGTCCTGTGCTGGGACAAAAGTTCTTGTGCCACTGCAATATACTTGGACTGATTTGGCTCAGAACTCTGCAGTAAAGGTTATTTCTTAGCCAAATCAGTTCTGTGATCTGTTTTGTTGTTTGACTTTGCAAGTGTTTGGGCTGATGAAAGAGGTGCACAGAAGGGTGACTGTACAAATTAGTGCTGCTGCTGAGAAGTTAGGGCTTCCCACTCAGGCAAACCCTTGTGTTTTGTGAGGAACAGAGAAGGTGGAGCCAATTCCAGAGTGGTCAAGAAGAACTGAGAACCAGGTTGAAATGGTGGGGAGAAAAGCTATCTGGCTCAATTGTAAACTCAAGAGCTGAAGCTAATGAAGGATAAGATAAAAGGGCTTGCACTAATTTTTAGTCATTGAGAGTGGAACTTAGATGTAACTTTTTTTTTAATTTGTTTGCTTTTTGCTATTGGTAGTGACTTCATCTGCTTTAGAAATCTTCCTAGAGGACTTGGCAGCAAATGTCTGATCACTCCTAGGAAGCAAATATTGAAGAGGACTGATGAGCAATCAGTTGAACTGAAAGATAGCTCTTTTTCCTCATCACATCTTCTCCCACATAAATTGGTATGTGTGGTACCCTCCAGGTGATAAGTGTTATCATTTCAACTATAGCAGAAAATGGAGCTAGTGACTTTCATTTTAAGTCTGTCATCTCCTTTTGAAAAACTAATTTGCAATGTCATCTGCACAGTCTGAAACTGTCTACCACATCCTCACTAAAAGTGCTTCTGGATACAGCAGTTCAAACACATTTCAGATTAAAAGTTACCTTGTGGTTTATGCTGCAGTGGGTTGATGTTGGCCAGATGCCCACCCAGCCACTCTCACTCTCCGTACCTCAACCAGGCAGAGGGAGAAAGTAAGATGGAAAAGCTCGTGAGTCAAGACAAAGACGGGGAGATCACTTACTCATTGCTATCATGGGCAAAACAGATTCTACTTGGGGAAAAATTAATTAATTTATTGCCAAGTAAAATAGAGCTGGATGGTGAGAAGCAAAGACAAAATTAAAACAACACCTTTGTCCCCCTTTTCCCACACTCATTTTCACTCCATCATTCCTGACTCTTCTGCCTCCCCTGTCCCTGATGGTTGAGAGGATGGGGAATGGGGGTTTGTGGTCAGTCTGTAACAGCTCCTCTGTGCTCTTCCTTCCCCCTCAAGCTTTTCCCATGCTCCAGTGTGGTCCTCTCCGTGGGCTGCAGTGTGAATGTCTGCTCCACTCCGGTCCTTCATGGGCTACAGGGAGTCTCTGCTTTGGTGCTTGGTGTATCTTCTCACCCTCATTCTCTGACTTTAGTGTTCACTCTAGTTTTGCTCACAGTTTGTTTTGGTTTTTCCCCCCCCTCACTATTGTCTGTGATGTTTTCTATCCTTTCTTAAATACGTTTTCCCGGATGTTGAACCAGCTGGGCTGATGGGCTCAGTGGTGGCCTGCCGCAGGTCTGTTGAAGCTGGTTGTCTGGCATGGTGCAGCCTCTGGCCTCTTCCCACAGAGGTCACCCTGGAGCCCCCCTTCTGCCAACACCTTGACCCCTACACCCTACGCAATGCCTAGGTGGTTATGCAGTTAAATTAGACCATACAAATAAAAGTCTTCATGTCCTAAAGGAGTGAGGCAAGCTGATGAGTCTTTCTTTCAATCTGGATGCCTCTTTTATTTTACCAATAACTTTCTTTTAGGCCATCTTGGGACTGTTGATGTAATGTTGCATCCTGTTGTTCCTTTTATAAATGGTCAAGGCTACCCAAGAAGTTTGTTTTATAGCTAGCTGTTTGGACACCCTTGCTTGTAGCACCTGTGGAAGAAACATATCAGGAGATGTACAGATTTCATTCATTCCTACTGGTGAAAGATGCTTTTACCCACAAGCAATGCCAACTGTCCCATTGGTTTCTGTTGGAAGTTACAGTCCTCTCCTGCATGGCAGCAGAGTTTGTATGCTGTCAGTCAACATTTTTCAGGCTGAAGATCTAGTTAAGAGAGCCCAACTCACTTTCCTGAGTTGAACTGTGAGTGCTCATGGAGGGAGGGGTTTGCTTTCTCAGTAGATTTGGAAGATGGTGATTTCTGGCAAGGAGGCAGCAATAAGCACTGGAAAATGAGCTGTGAGCTATAATTCCTGTTGCAGATTGTCTTATTAAGACAAAAATACTCATTCATAATCTGTCTTCCCTGATCTGTTCAGAATAAAACCACTTAGGGTTAGATAAACCTACAGGTAACGGTGGATATTACCTATGTTTTTCACTGTGTGAGGTAGGTAAGAGAGGGCTTGTACCTTGCCTTGGCCTGACAAAGTTGTAGGGGTGTAACCTCCATTTTAGTAGATGATGTGAAAAGTAAATTACTTCTGCATAGAGAATTGAGCTAGTAAATCTGCTGCTGGAAGTTCAGGGGAAGAATCATTCTCCTGAGACTGTGCATAAAGATGCAGTATTGTGCCATTTTAAACATTTAACAGCTCTAAGATCTGCAATATTTTCTCTTTGTGTAAGAGGCCTTATTAATATGTTTTCTGTTTTGAAGTTTCAGAATCATTTTATCACAGCTTTGTTGACCTCTGCAAGCGTTGATGGTGTTATTTCTCTCTTTTTAAGGTACTAGCATAAAGCTGCTAGTCATAAGGATGCTTTTCTGTAGTCTCAACACTATAAAAGGTTACTGGATAACTGCTTATAACAACTAAGAACATATACAGTATCTTTGGTGTTTAAGACTTTTATAGATCGATGAAGACTTTAATTTAGCAGTTTACTATCTGTTACTGAAATTAGCCGTGCTGGTAGTTAAGCTTCTTCCTTTGGTATGAGGAGGTAGCCTCTGTGTTTCCTTTTTAGGTTGGCTGCAGAATAGTCATCTAATATCTCGCTGTGATTAATGCTGTAGCCTCAACTCTTTAAACCAGCCCTTTCACCAAAAGGAGCAGTCTGTTCTCCAGTCCTTCTGACAGCATGTGTTTGTACCCTCCTTTTTGTTGGCACAACTGTTTGTGTGGACATCTGGTGAACTGCATCAGGGACTCTGCTCTCTTGCATGATTTTGTATTTTTTTTTTTTTCTTTCTTCTTCCAGATCAGCTACATGCTACCTTTCACTATGAGGTCGGGGCATAGCTATACAGGCAAAAGTGAAGGCACGCAATAGGTGAAAGTGGAAAGGCAGCACAGCTTCCCCCCCCCAGTGGCTGCTCATTTATCAGCTTAAAACATTCAGGCTTTGTAAGGTGTTGGGATTTCTCTAAGCTCCCTTTGTTCTAATGCATTTTATGTATTTCACCAGGTGATTTCACAGCTGATATTAAAGGACTGTGTAGAGCAGAATACCAAAATGTATTCCTTCAATTGTAACATCTCACTAAAGACCACTGTATTCAACTTGTGAATTAATATACAGAATTTTTTTACTGTATAGGAGTAATGTTGAATATGAAAATAGGAAACTGGGGTGTCAGGATATCGGGCATGTGGACAGCTTATTTACTAAGCAAAGCAAATGTGGCTCAGGACATGGAACTTGGATTTCTGCTTTGAGTTAGTTTTTACTGATTTTTGCAAGAAAGCTTCTTTCTTAAATTCTAGTGGTCTTCATACAGTAACCCTAAAGTTCCCGTATTTTGCAGGTGCTAGATACTGTTTTGTTCTGACTTTTTTTTTAGCCAACATCCCTTGGCAGGCAGCATGAATTTTGTGGTGATTAACTATTGCCATAGTACAGGTAATGAAATTACAATTATTTTTTCAAGCAAAGAATATAGTACTCCTTTCTAAAAAGCAATGAAAAAGCAATTAAAAATTGTCTAATCCTGTGCAACAATTTCTTCCTTCACCACTGGAGTGGTTTTGGTCAGACAGGTGAAGGTTTAGAGGTTTCAGCTCAGCTGCAGAGTTTCTGCTATGTAAGAAACAATGTTCTGGGGTTTTTTTGCAAATACTCCCATACATGAGTTTTCTGATTGTAGTTACTTGCCTCTGTGCCACTGTTTGATCCTGCCTCAGTCTGTTGATAGCAAGTAAGGCTTTGGAAGTAGCAGTTTGTTTTCTGGAAATGTAGCATACAGAAATCTTTTCTTGGTTGTTTTGACTGAGGCCGTGGCAACTCGAGGCTTTTGTCAACACTTCTGCCAGACTGGAAGTGATTAAAATAGCAGTATATTTCTAATGGATTCCTTCTTTGTATACTTGTTCAAATCTCCATGTGCTCTAACAATTCATTTTCATACACGTCTGTAGGGAAGCATCTTGTGGATTGTTCAGTTTACTTCCTTAAAGATGGACTTTGTCTTGTTCTGAGTGTATGAACCAGGAGAATCCTGGTGGTTATGTCAGCTTTTCAGCAACTTTTTTCCTTCCGTTGAAAGCAAGATAACCAAGCAAAAGCTCAAAGAATGAAACGTACCCCCTTGCAAATTGATTTCTCGCGTCAATGTGGCTTTTCTCAGTCTTGGTAACCTGAAGAACCATCACCCCTACCTCCTGCTCTGTCAGTCTCTTCTAAAGATCACAGCACTTTCTTCCTGAGGCTTCCTGTCCTCACAGGTTACTGTAGGAACAGGTTGAGGGTTTCTCCCCCCCTTGGGTACAATTAGTCTTCAATTTAATGTCTTCATAGAAGAATAGCTATGCAGAATGTCAGCTACACCATCTGTCCCATCCGCATCATCTGTCGCTCTACTTCAGGCCACCTGTGTTAATAAGAAGAGCTTTGCTTTTGCTTGTCAAAACACCCTCAACACTTCTGTGTTTTTTTTTAACCACCTAATTAAAAGTAAGAAAGATAAAATTGTGGGGCACATAACCAGTTGTGAATGACAGCGTGGTGATTTTTTTAAAGTACTGACTGGCATGTATCTTTATTTAGGTTTATTAGTTTTATTTAGTCAATGGAAATTATGACATTAACTTGGAATTGGAAAAAGTGGAGTACAAACAGGAGCGAGAAGAGATCTTGATCTAAAAGCATAGCAGAGTATGACAAGTAGAAATAACTGCCTATGGCAGCATGAGATGCTTCATTAATTGCTTTAGAGCTCAAAAATATGTCCTGAAATCTCGTCTGTGAAACTTACTGCAGTATGCTAGAGGAGAGCTAATAAAAACCACTGAAAAGTGCTGTTCTGGAACACTTATTTAGATGGAAAATTGCATTCCTGTGAAGATAAAATTAACTGCTATATTGTAAAAACATGTATTGTAAGCAGCAGAACTGCAAAACCTGGTTTTCTGTGAATTTGTCCTTTATCTTTTTTAACATGTTAATATTTGGGTGCCCTAGCTCTTTTCATCCTTATTGGCAGGTTTGGTTTTGGGGGGTTTTTTTTTGTGCCAGGCAAAAATGGTTCGAATAAACTGGCCAAACAGTGTGGAATTTCATAGTTCTTCATGCCTTTCTCTTTGGTAGCACTGAGCTTGGTTTCTGTCTAGTCTTGACAGTTTATAAAACATACAGAGAAGTTGAACAAAGGGTTCAAAGGCGATTTTGAGGAGAAAGGGGAAAGAACACAGATTGCATAAAACACACTTCCTTACCTAAAACTGTGTTAAAAGATGTTGCCTGAAAAGATCTTGGAAAGTGAAGTATTGCATATGCTTAATCTTCCTGATTTAAAGTTTAAACTTCCCACCTTTTTTTAACTAAGTAGAAGTGATTTATTTATTTAAACACGTTTGAGAGACTGTTTTTCCCTGGGTAACCATCCTCAGCGGGGAAAGTAATATAAAATTTCAAAATAAGATCAACATGTAGTTAAACATTTCCTTATTTGTAGCTTGAGTCCACATCTTGTGACTCTACAGGGTGGGTTTTGGGTTTTTTGGTAACGTGCGCTTTGAAAAAATAATAATAAAATCTTTAAGCAGCTCAAGTTCCTGGCCTGATGCATAGTGTTGCCCTGTATACTGACAACTGTTTGTCTCAAATATAACTTATTTTCCCAAGTCTTCAAATTGATTTTAGTATCAGCATGTCTTTAACTGGTCATCTTACTGTGAAATGTGGATGTCAGGTCCCTGATACCACCTTAGAACTGGACTTACTTGTATGTTTAAGCTTTTTATATGCTTAGACTTTTGATTATTATCTCCCTTTTTGTTCCTTTTCCATGGTCTCCACCAAAATATATTGAAGATATTAGAAATTTATTCGTAATTGAAGGGCAAAAGCCTTATTTACTGTCAGAATTTAGCAGGTGGTGTTGATATATTTAAGTACAAACATTTTGTGTTCTTTTAATAAATGGCATCTTTCTTGTGTTTTTCATAGTCTAACGAGCTTGGCTGTGTCATGCTGTTTTAAAAAGATGCCTTTTCTGAACCAAAGATGTTTCTCAGCTTTTGCATAAAATGGTAGCGATGTATGTTCACAGGAATCATGACCTATCACTTTTGTGTGTGTCAGAAGTTTAGCCTGGTGCTTGCTCTCAGTGTGATGGCTGCATCAGAGCCTGGCAGGTCGGAGAGATGAGTGTCAACCAATTCTCTCAAGATTTCTTGCAAGTATTCCTCCTTGTCTCTGAGAACAGCATCTATCATGGAGGAGCTCCGTGCAGAGCGCAGGAAGTGAGGTGTACTTGCTTAAAGCATTTTTCATCTAATGTTCCACAGGGGGCCTGTATGGGTTTGGAGTAGCCTCAGCACTAGTGGAGCTGCATGCAGCGTAAATCCTGTTCTTTGCACTCCCCTTTTCTGTGGTGCTTTATAGCAAGATAATTGTGGCCGTGTAATGGAGAGGCATAAAGGGCTAACTGAACGCGGTGACATGCTAGCAGTGGTATAGCCCCTTCAGTATAATGCAGCACTTCAATTAAAATAGTGGGTTTTCTCATACATGGGCTCTCTCATTGTTTATTGACAAATGGTTTTTGGTGGCAGAATGTGCAGCTCACAGCCAGGCGTTGCTCCCTCAGTTATGCTGGCAGGTAGAAGTGCTGATGCTGCTGCCAGAGAACTGCTGATTCTGGGTTATTTTAAGCCAGGATTGGCTGTCCAGTATGGTTATAGTCAGCATACTGGTGTAACTAGGGAGGCATTCTGGGGACCGGAGTGACTGTGTGGGGACTAGGCACTGCTGAGACCAGCCCAGCTATTAAAATGTTATCCTTATTATTAAAAAAAGTCTTAAATTTGAGCATGCCCATAAGAACAAAAACTATGATTTGCTTACTAGGGTGTATCTTGCAAAGTCCAAGTGGTAACAGCTGTGAAAAAGTTAAAAAAAATTAGGTCTTTTTGTTACGTTTGTCCTTTTTTTAATTTCAAGGTGGCTCGCTGTATTAGTTTGTATTTGGCATAAGACACGGTTTCCTCTGCCAAAACTGTCAAACCCTAATAGGTACATGGCCAAAACCGTCCCATTTACCTGTGGCAGCACTTATACCAAAAGCTTTCTGAAAGAAGTGGAGAGTGTTTTATGCATTTACTGTAGTTTCTGAATCCCTGAATTTCATACCACCAAACTAACGCTTTAAGCATTTGCTATAACTGCTTTCCTACAGAATTACTGTACAAGTAAGTAGCCGGCAGAATACAAATTCTGAGTCCGTTATAAATTTATGTGTATCATTTAAAAATAATTGCAGAAGTGAGCGTAGACAGCTCTAAGAAGTTTGGATGGCCTTCCAGTAAGATACGTAAGTGGCATTAGCAACAAATGCCTATGCAGATAAGTAGGCAGTGTGTAGTCACAACAAGGAATTAGACCAGATAAGTTTTTATGTTTGCGTGTGTACACGGCAATAACTTCAATATTATCATTTGCAAGACCTTGACAATTTTGAGACGAAGAACTGGATTTTTGGCACAAATTACTGTGACTTCACTTCTTTAGCAAAAAATAATCAAATATATAAGTGAGGTGTTACTCAACTGCATCAAGACAGCCATATCATTTAAATGCTGTGTAAATTTATTTCTACAAAATGCCAGTATTGTAACAGTCCAGTTATGTTTGAAGAATGTATTGAGCCAAGTAGAGGTAGTTGACTATTTTGTGCTTTTATGACATACAGAATAAAATATGCTATAAAACTAGCATAGTAAATTAATATTACACCTACAAGTTACCATTTTTCATCAGTAGAAGCAGGATAACTTTTCTTCATGAAAACCAGCACAGGTGGTGAAAAAACTAACTCTACATAGTAAAAACAAGCTAGAGGAAAAGCAGGAAATGGGGCTAAAATTGCCTGAGGAAATGAGACTTCTGCAGGACTTCTTGTCCCTGCCTAATGTCCTTTTGCCCGTTTTGGTCTTGGGTCCTTTTTTTATAAGGAGGAACAGAATGGTGCCTGTATGACTTGTGAAGGCTGGAGGGAAAGATGTGCAGGACTCGGTCAGTCTGTCCGCTCTCAGTGCATTAGCAGGATGGATGGTCAGAACGTGGGCCGCTTTTAGCTGTGGGCACGGCGTGGTGCCTGGTGTAGGATCGGTGCTGTAGGCAGAGGAATTGAGCAGCAAAGAATACAAATCCATAGGAAACCAGGCTTCCCTGATCTTGCTGCTTAAGAACAACTTGCCTATCTCCTACTGATAGGGTGACTTTAAACATGATTGTTCGTGGGCCGAAAGTGCTCACACCAGAGCTATTTATGCATATATGTGTAAATATATAACACATCCTTAAAACCACCTTTAGTGTGGCAGCAGAGTAGTAGGCTGAATTCTTCAAAGTTGAATCTGATGCCAGTAAAAATGTTCATCTTAATAAACCAGTCCACTCTTGTTAGAGTAAACCTTGAACACTTTCTGTGAGTGATTAACCCCTTTGGCTTTTCACTTATGGGATTTTCTATTTAAGGTAAAGTGGGAAATGCTTTTGGTATTTTAATCGTGGCATTCTTTAAAGTGCTTTTAAGTATATTGAAAAAACAAAACCAAAACAGCTTGGCAGTAGTTTAATCAAAAGTTAAATTTGAGGGCAGTTTAATTGTTATCTGTTACCTTGCACACGCTATTACAGCAGTTGAGGGATCTGAAAGGAGATGTGTACCAGTTTACCACATCCTCATCTGCTTTCTGCAGGTGTTCTTTGGCTTTAAGGTATTTGTCTAATGTTGTTTCTGTGGATGTAGGCAAATAGTTCATAATGAATACTTAATGGTTTTAAAATGGTTTGTACAAGTCGTGCTTATTTTAACTGGGTTGTATTTGTTACATTGCCTCCTCTTCTTCTTCTTCTAGGAAACCCAGCGTTTGCTGGCAGAGCCAGTCCCTGGGATAAAAGCGGAGCCAGATGAAAGCAACGCGCGTTATTTTCACGTGGTCATTGCAGGTCCACAGGATTCCCCCTTTGAGGGTGGGACATTTAAACTTGAACTATTCCTTCCGGAAGAATATCCAATGGCAGCTCCTAAAGTACGTTTCATGACCAAAATTTATCATCCTAATGTAGACAAGCTGGGAAGAATATGTTTAGATATTTTGAAAGGTAAGTGCGTGCTACCTTGTTATCTTTATTTTGATCTTACTAAGTTCAGAAACTTGTAAATTCACCCTAAAAAGAGATTTCGTTTGTTTAAAGAATGCCTTGCTTATTCCTTAATCTGAGAGAGGAAAACTTGCTATTTTTGTAGACTATGGAGAATACGGTGTTTCATACTCCTATAAATGTCTCTTCAGATAAATGGTCCCCAGCTTTGCAGATTCGTACAGTTCTGCTATCAATCCAGGCTTTGTTAAGCGCTCCCAATCCAGATGATCCACTAGCAAATGATGTAGCTGAGCAATGGAAGACCAATGAAGCCCAAGCCATAGAAACAGGTGATGTATTTTACACTTCTCCCCCTACCCCGTTTTAGGAAGTACCTGATTAGTAATTGGTTGGGGGATGCAAATCCTGACCTCTTCTTTTATGTCTGCCACTTGCAGAAACAATTATTGCATACAGTCATAGTCCAAGTACGCTGAATGGGCCTGCAGTGGTCTGCTTTCAAGTCTGTGAGGCTTGCTAGAAGAAAAGCTCTCTTGATCTGTTTTATATTGAGTTTTCATGTTCCTAAATTGCAAGCATGTCTAATTTGGAGTTGTGGTAAAATAAAAGTATGCACCACTGCTTTTCCTCAAAGCATAAGGAACAGATTATCTGGTTTCAGAAAGTACTTCTCTTCCATACTCGATTCTGTTACGGGCTTGAAAGAATTACCGCATCGTGTCTCTTCACTTCGGGATCCGCTGCAGTCAGACCACTTCTGTAATATACAGAAGTTGAGAGTTGCCGGAGTTCAGAATCCCACTTAGAACCTCAGGACTGATACATTTTATGTATTTGCTGCAGTGGTATAAAAGCGATCTTTAAAATGAATTATTTAAAACGACTTTCCTAAAGCCTGACAAATACATCTTTTCTTAAATGTGTTTCTTTTTCTTTACAGCCAGAGCATGGACTAGGCTATATGCCATGAATAATATTTAAATGTGCTTTGAACATCAAGTGTGCATCACTTCTCCTGTTCTGCCAAGACCTCTTCCTTTTTTGTTTGCATTTAATGGACACAGTCTTAGAAACGTTACAGAATAAAAGCCCAGACATCTTCAGTCCTTTGGTGATTAAATGCACATTAGCAAATCTGTGTCTTGTCCTAATTCACTATTGTACCGCATGAGCAGAGGCTAGAAGTATCATCTGGATTGTTGTGAAATTGTTTGAAAGCAGCAGCACATCTCTGCTTTTAATCATTTTTCCCATCATGGTTTAAGTATAAGCACTGTGAATGAAGGTAGGCAGGGTTAGCTGCGGGGCTTTTTGTTTTAATTTTGTGGGCTCCTCCTCCCTTTTTATGGTGATGCTAATTGCATTGGTAAAAGCAGCTAACCAGTTATACTTTAGAATATACCCTCTAGCCCAGTCTAACTTAGACGCTGTAGATGGACAAGCTTCATTGTTTGAACAAAAAATGGGAACATTAAACATCCATCACCTTCACTAATAATATTGTGATTCTGCTGTCAAGTGTAGAAAAATCCCTCCAAGAAAAAGCTTGTGACCATTTTGTATGGCTTGTCTGGAAAATCTCCTGTAAATCTTATGTTTTAGTAAAATATTTTTTGTTATTCTACTTTGCCTTTGTACAGTTTATTTTGCTGTGTTTTCATTTCTCTAATGTGACAATCGTATTTAAAAAAAAAAAAAACCACAACAAAACCTGAAACCAGAACTGACAATTTGTCTTCACCAGTCTGACAGATTAAACAGTAAAGAGGCGGAATTCGCACGGTTATTTTTCGCTTCTGTTTGCTTACTTTTTTTGTTACTTGTGTTTACGTGGGTGACCTTACCTGGCCAATTTAATATGAAATTGCATTCGGAGTGACTTCCAGAAACAAGTCTCTGATGTAAACCATTGTAACCATCTTTTAGTAATGCATTGATAAGCGTTTTCATGGAAGTAGCCGTACTTGAGTAGGAGGGTGAGCGCAAAGGATCGCGCTGATGAGTATCTGCATAGCTTCTCTTTGGTGATTGTCATCAGATGTTAGGCTACACAGGTTTTGAACTTCTTTAATCCCTGCCCTCTATTAGCATGAAATACCAGTGTGTAAAACCACTGTTAGAGCCAGCTTGTGTGTCAACTGATGTTTGCTTAACCACTTACAGCTAGCGCCTCGTACCACTGGTTTTTTCTACGAGCCTTAGTACGCTACTTGCTTGAGCGACCAGTCTGCGTAAATAGCAGCAAAGCTTCTTTATTGGAGGGAAGGAAAGCAATGAAAAAATGCTTTCTCATCCTGGCTTTTTGTGTATGGCTCTTGTCTGGGAGTCCAGCATCTTTTCTGGGAACCCATTGCTTCCCTTAATTTCTTGTGTCCCTATTCCCTTCCTTTCCCCAAGCCCTCTCCCTCACACACACAAAAAAAAGCTTAAAAGCTGTTGGGGAGGCTGACCCGAAGTGTATAAATGTCAGCTTGTAGTGGCTGCAGTAGGGAGTGTTTTGTCATGCAATTTGAGGGTATGGTTATGTTGTTTATTGGTATTCTCCCTCTTTCACCTCTTCTTACTCTAGTGTCACCTGAAATTTCTATAGAATGTGGTGTATTTATTGTGTTCTTATGTAAGATGAAGAATATCTATTAAAACTACGTTTTCCAGCAGACAGTGCTTTCAGTGGTTAGTAACGGTGTTGTCCCTCACAGTACTCTGTGACACGGTTGAAGCTTGGTTCAGAATTCAACTTTTTCACCAGACTGAGCTATTAAAAAACCCAAACTGTTTTAAAAGTAGTTTCTGCGTTGAATGTAAGCCAAAGTTGCATTGTGACAAATTGTTCTTCAGAGTGGGTAAGCACCATTCGCCCTGCCTTCTCCTTACAGACGAGCGTGTGTTTGGGTTTAGCTGGCGTACATCCCGTGTGCGCTGTTAATTAACAGCGGCAGCTTTTGGGTCAGGCAGCTAAGACTACGTGAGCTGTGCGGTAGACCCTGGATCCGCTTCAGTTACCTTTTAAAACTTTACCTTACGCTACACATAGGGCTTTCCTGAGCTCTGTCTGTACTCCAGGGGCAGGTGGCACCCCTAGAGGACAGGCAGCCCCTTTGAGAGTGGCTTTCCCCTCTTTTCCCTGTGGAGAAACAGGACCTGAACTGGCACTTCCACAGTTTAACTTCAGACTAGGTGGATGAATCCAGAACCAGGGTCGTTTAGCAGATGGCCAAGTATTTGTATGTTCAGGGCTTGAAACTCAGCTAGAGTTGGCAACTAATTGCAGGATGTAATTAAGTTCTTGATGGACTATTGTTAATATATCAACAGAAAAAAAAAAATCCTCTGCCTCCCAATTGCTAGTGACTAAGTAAAGTGGATTATAGAACCACAGTAGCCAGAACGTGTCCAGGGTTGTTGGTTTGGTTGTTTTCAAACTGTCCACAAAGTTGAGATTTTATTCAAGTCTGTGCTGTCTGAGTTTGAAGGTGTGAGTGCATAGCGATGGCGTATCTGAAATTAATGGTGTAAAAGGACAGGTAAATGACTGTGTCTTCAAATGATACTGTAATAAAGGCAACTTTTCAGTGGGCTTCCTAAAAACTGTGCGTGTTGCGGGGTCTATTCAGGCATACTTCAATCCTTTTAAAGTTGATGATATATATTAAATAGTATGTATTTAAACCTGACTTAAGAGCCCTGTATAAAGCTAAGCTGGGCATTCCCTTCTATCTTATGTGGAGGAATGTGTGAAACTTAGGCAAAGTTCTTTGAGGCCGGTTAGATATAGATTTTTCCTCAGTGAAGCAGGGGTGTAGGCATGGCCAGTATCTGAAACTCGGAGTTACTTCTGTTGCATCTACCACCTCAGCTGGTTGGCAATGCCATTATCTTTTAGAGAGCACTTTATCCCCATTTTTAGCAGCTGCCTGTTGGATTAAGCTGCAGTAAACTTAAAATAAGTAATTTTCTTCTAGCATTACTAAAATGCATTAAACATCCTGAAATCCTGAGCAAGAGTGGTGACACAGCATTTTATGTAAACGTGCCTGGAGGCACGGAGCGACGTAGCTCCGGAGCTCCGGTGTAGCTATGGAGCCTGGCTTATCACACGGGCTCTAACACTGCACATGTGAAATACTTCAGCAGGAGCTCCCTTTAGATCAGGGGGAGGATGTGGAAGGCTTTTTATTTTTGCGTAACCATTCAGGGGTGGTCTCCTGACACGCAGCTGTGTTCTGTCATGGGGGTGAAGTGTGTTATCCCTGGGAGCTGATGGAACAGGGGGTTTGTATCTTTAGTCTAAACCAAGTGAAAAGTTGCTTCTCTAGCTTTCAAGAATGTGTATTTCCAACACAGTGAGATTATTGTGGAACATCTCAATGGACTAGTTACATCAAAAATTGTGACATCTCAATTTATGTACATTCCTTCTTGGGGTTTCTTTTTTTTTTTTTTTGAAGGTTACTCTTGAAATGTCTGGTAGGTTTTGTCAATAACATGTCTTGACTGTAATGTAATATGACACTGAAATAAAAGGAAGAGTGATTATTCATTACATAGAAACTGAGCTTCATTTAACCAGTGGGCTGCCATCAGCATGCAGTGCACTTTCCTAACCGTTCTTAACATCTGTTAACAGAAGATCAACATGGACAACTTCTCTCATAACCCCTTCTGCTTGCTGTGACTTTTGTTTTTTCCTCTGGGGAGAGGAGAGCAACACCTCTGTCCTGCAGCCATCAGAGGGGCTCTGCTACACAGGCTCAGAGGACGCCTTGTTTCAGCACTTAGCCTTTCCTACTCGGGTGCACACTTTGGACAATTTCTAGTGCCATCAAACTGATAGATGAATTGAGCTTTGCTCAGCTGTGTTCCATTATGAACATGGCAGAAAGTTAATAATTACAGGTCTGCTGTGATGGATTTTGTACGGTGTGTTGCAGCCTTTGCTGTTGAAGTGTGCGGCAAGATTTTGAAGCAAATATCCAGTTGTTGCATTGCACTGCAGTACATCAGCAAAGCGGCATCAAGCAGCGCAGCTACTTTATCTGTAGTGGTTCTTTTGTAAACTCCCCACCAGAAGAATAAAACCCGCTCTGATTTCAGGGGTGGTGGTGGAATGTGTCGGCTGGGCACTATCCTCAGGGTGCCCTGCGTTAGGAAAGGGAATTATGCCCTAAAATGACTAATCTGGGTGTTGCTGGGGAGTTGTCACCTTTACCAGCCCCTCCCTGAGACACTGAATACTCGAGAATCCTCCATGAGGTAGAGAGCGCTGTGCGTGCAGTACCTGCGTACGTCACCGCGGGAGCCTTCCCAGGTAAAGAGCTTGATGCAAGTGTGGCATCTAACAGAAAGAATTTTACTCTATTTTTAAAAGGAAAATGTAAACTTTTTTCCCCATGGGAAACGCCTCTCTGCCTGGGGTACTTGTTGCAAAATTGCGTTTCAGCTATTGCGGTGTAGGGCAGGTGCTCGCCTCCAGAGCTGCTGTGAAGGAGCGTTTTTGGTTCAGGCCTGACAGGCCCGTGATTTCCGCAGGCAGCCTTGCAAGGACAGTCACAAATCCGAAAGATTTTGTGTGCCAGGGTCAGCTGGGGCTTGCTGGAGCAGGCGTGCTCATCTCAGCTGGAAAACCTGCTGCGCCTTCAGACCTGCTCCTGCCCTGGGTTCCCCATCAGCTGCTCGTTCCTGTGAGAGGGAGGGCTGGGGAGAGAGGTGGTTAGGAGAGCTGAGCAGTTGGATGGCAGCACACAGCCCCGAGGGACAAGGGCCTGGTTCCAGCCTGCCTGGCTGCAAGGGGTGCCAGGCCCCAGGTAACCCAGCTCCAGGAGTGGGGTGTGGGGTGATGGGCTTTGGCCTGTGGACATGCTGCTGCCAGACCACTGGGGCTGGTGGTAACGCAGCAGGAGGGAAAGCTGTTGGGACCCACTGTGTGGTGTGGGCTGTCAGGCAAACAGCAGCTGATGGCACAGCAGGCTCGCTCAGCAGTCTCGACTGCTTCTGAACTCGCTCTTTAAACAGCATTTCCTGCTGTTAGAGACACAAGACTGTCCCGGAGCGTTGTTCCGGGTGGTGTGTAGCCCACCGCACTCAGATGGCCACAGGCAAAGGGAGCTGCCTGCAGCTGCTGAGCTGGCAGGTGAGGAGGTGATGCCATTCCTGGTGTGGAGCGCTGTCCTGATGGGGACCCAGCGCTGGCTTCAGCACCTGAGCTGAGCATGCAGCTTAATGCCACTGTGGTATCAAGGCCAGGACAGTGCTCAAACTAAGACAGTTCAGTTTAAAAAAAAACAAACCTCAAACACATTCAACTTCAAGCTTGAAGACTGTCATCATCCAAGCCTTGGAAAAGTCAAATCAGTCTGTCTTTCCCTCTCCGTGTGGTGCTTTTGACACACACTTTACCCCTATGTTTGTGCCTCAACTCCATATGCGGCAGGGGAGATACTCTGATGGGAGCCTGGCACAACTACAGGAAAACTGAGAGCATTCTAAAAGCAGAGTTCAAAATGTCTTTGGTGTGGGCAACAGTTACAGGGGCGAGAACAGCAAGCTAGGACAGGCAAGATGGAATAAGCTCTTCAGAGGGCGCTTTCCCAGGGTCAGGTAAAGCTAGAGCACAAGGAGGAGGCAAGAAGTAGGAATTATTAGATGAAACTAAGTATAGTTGAGATGAGATTGAAGACTGCATAAAAACTTCTTTTAGAGTACTTGTGATGGAATGACTACATCATCCACAGGACTAATTTAGATTTTATTCTGGTATTTCTCAAATATAAAAAGTCAAAATTCTTACATCAATCTTTAAAGAAAAATCCAAGCATGCAGGTCAAAATGTTTACAACTTTATTTGCCCCCCCCACCCCAACCCCTTCCCTTCAGTTTTCATTTCACAAACCATGTTGGTTAGTAAACCAAGCGTTTGCCTCTTTTTTTTTTTTTTTCTACAGCACATTGTTAACAGCCCAAGGCTCAGCTAAATTGGGGTGCAGTAAGCACCAAAATAACATTTTTCACTTTAACAGCCTCTCTGCAATACCTCAGTACTTCTTGCAGTGTTTAAAAGCACATATGTTTCACTTAATTCCAGCTCCACATAATTTTAAACTTTAAGGCTATTTCTATTTGATGCCACCATAATCTAACTCGGGATAATCTCAAAACCTAACAGCCAGGAAAAGCAGCAGGACAAACTAGATTTTTTGAAAACTGCAGATGACAACCTCTCTCTTCCTTTTCTCCTCTGGAGAATGCAGAATTTATGGCATAAGAAAAATCCCAAATCTGCTCTGTATCAAAGAGGTTTGGCCCCATCACGTAAAACCATAATGGTTCTACATTTAAATTGATGGGTAGTTAGAAAAAACCTTTAGCTTTCCTATTCTGATTTTTACAGACCCCTTCTATTGAAGTTTAGCATCAGATTTCATTAAGACTGGAGCCACACCACCACCTTTTTCCTACCGTTGTTCCCTGTAGCATAACTGAAGTTGTTTTCGATTTACCTTTACGATTCACAGAACATTTATCTCTGTAAGGGAGTCGAAGTCAAACAAAGCCGTAGAGCTTCCTTCTGAAGGTTGCATAGAGACTGAAGAGATTTATACAACGAATGCTGTTTAAAAAAAAAAAATTCTGTCTGGCACTACTTAACAGCTCAAATGTGTGTGACCAAAAAATAACCGAAATATTTATAGGCAATCAACTCTGAGTTTGTTAGCAACAGCAATACTGTACATTTTTACATTATTATCAAATACATGATTCAAGAGTTACAAAATAAGATCATGCATTACCAGTAAATCTCATACAAGCTTGGATTGGTTTAATTCCAAGAATCTGAAACGGAGACAGAAGCATTTTTTTATGCATAAGAACTTGGAACTCTGGATTCTTGTTTTAGCTTTCACAGGTTCTATATAATCTTGTTACAAGAACGCCTGTACACGTTTGCTCAATTTAAAGTGTTAAAATGACTACTGAACAAAAAAAGTGAGCATCAAAGTGATCAGAAAAAAGGGAGCTAAATGTTTCACTCTTATAAAGGCAGCTCGAGAGCCAGAGGTTCCCTTACACACCATGGGTATGGTTTTAACCAAGATGAGACGTTCTTCAACACATTCAGCTCCACCTTCTTCTGTTTTGCCTGGCAAGACCAGTGCTTTTGATAGATCATTCAGTTTGAAAAAAGGGAGCTGAGCAAGTGGTGTCCCAATCTGGATTAGGTTCAGTGTAAAGTACACATACATGTCTGTGCATAACAGACATCAACACTCCTTCCCCAGCCCCCTGCCAGAAAGGATGGATACGCTGTTGGCAAGAGTACTTTCACCTTTAGGTGCACCTGAACAGAGCTCTGTGTTCTTTCCAGGTCTGAAAGTGACCTGGAAAAAGGTAAGAGGGATGGAGAAGTAGCATCCCACCCAACATTTCAGAAGTCTTCAGCTTTGTGGCTCATGCCTCTTGTCAGTAGTATTTATGCCCCTTCAAAGAGAGCAGCATTAAGAGATCAGGTCATCTGTCTCCCTACTTTCACTGCATTTACATATGGCACAAGATTGGTTTTCTACGGAGTAAGTTGTGGCAACAACTTTTTTTTTTTCCTAAAAAAGTGTAACAGCACAAAAAAGTTTAATTTATAGCAGCATTTTACACAATTTGTGTTAAAAAAGTAGAAGATAACCATTTGTGTATTGAGTAACAAAAGGTTTAAATTACATTTATTTTCCATTTTACACTCACTATTTACTAGTTGGACTATTTACAACGGTTCAAATGCTGTGTAAGAGAATGAGCTTTACCCAGAATAAGCTTCACGTGTGAGGTAATGGCCTACCTCAACCTCTGTTTTGGCTGGCTATAGAGGAGGTACAGTTGGGTTTAGATCCTAGAAAAAATTCTGAATTAGGATGTTTATATGAATTAGACTGTGTTCTTGTAGAAGAAACCATACACACACGCACACAGAGAGAGAAATCCTATGGTAAAAACATTAAGACCAACAGTGGATTTAATTTTCATCTTTTTGGCTGAGAAAGGAGAAAATGATTAAGAACAGGGAAGCTGTCAGCTGTACCTCATTTATTCCAACTAAGCTTTTATCAAGAGGCCAGCTTTTAATTCAAGAAGCCAAAGCAATTAACTTTAAAACAGTAGGATTGAAAAATTTAGGAATTAACTTAAACTTGGGGTTTTCAGCACAACTTGTGAATAAGACAAAAGAATATTATTTCTCTGTAAGTATCAACCCACCTGCCCCCAAGCCCAGGGGTACTGCTACTAGCTCCTGCTGGGCAAGGCCCCTCCAACGCACGCTTGCTAACGGACACCTCTAACAGAAGGGTGCACCATGGGTAAGCCTTACCTTCCTCTGCACATTTTTAAATGACGACAGATTGCAGGAGCGCTACGTGAGATGCTTCTCCTTGAGGATTAGAAAGTTTTTGGGAACTGCAGTGTAATTACACCATGAACAAAACATGCATCAAAATGCTAAAAGAAAAAAAAAGGGGTGGGGGGAGGGAGGGAGAAGGATCTACAACACTGTTCTTGGAAGTCTTCTGATAGTTCATCAGCTGACCAAGCAATGAAACAAGTAGTACAGTGGGTGGTTTTGATAGCTGCAAGACAAAGTTATTGTTCTTGCTCTAGTTACACATGATGTGAAGATTGCATAGGACAAGGCAACCTTTTGGATAACTGAGGCAAGCAGTGCTTAGTGTCGGTATCCTTGGCTCTCGCCGGGCTGAGTGTGGCTTAGTGCTTTGCTGCAGTCACCCTTACGCATCTCTGCCTTCACCACACCCATTTACCCAAACGGTGCCATCTTAAGACCTTAGCGCTCCATCTGTGGATACCAAGTAAGAGTTTAATATAAGACCATTCGCTCACAATTTTTTCTATGCAAGTACTTTTGTGGAACTACTGACTACAACTGACAAGTCTTAAATAAGCTGAACACCACTGAGATGCATATTTTATTTTAGCAGATATGGAAATTTATATACTCAAGTTTCTTCTTTTTTTTTTTTAAAAAATGGCCTTTTAAGGCATCTTAAAAAAATCCATATATGGCTTTGGTTTGTTGAAATACTATTTTACATTGTTAAAAAGGAAAAACATGTTCAAATGAATTTGACATTACAACACATTCACATATTTCACTTAGAACTGACAGTTACACAGATGCCTACATGTGATCACATATGTCTCCCCTTGTGATGACATGAATAAAAAGGTAATCCAAATGCTTATCTCACAGTAGAGGGCAACCCAGAAGTCTGTGCAGAAGTGACATATAAGGAGTTATTATCTGGAAGAGGGGGAACCACAGAGTTTCCATTAGTGGGTGAACAGCTCAGTTTCAGTTTTTCCAAGTACTCTGCATGAACAGGCTTGTGACACTGAAGGACCTTGATTGCATCTTCCACTTTAAACCATTCTCTTTTCCTTCCTGAATAAGTATAATCCACAAAGAAAAAAAAGAGTTACAGATTTGTAACCGCACCATTTGTTGCTATCTGATCATTCACTTTTTCTCATTTGTTCCACTTTAGAAATTCCAGTTGTCAGGCAAAAGACAGAGTGAAGAGACATTGAAAAAACTGATGAACACAAGAGATTCGCTCAATTTACTGAAATGAAATTCATAATAAAGCCTTTCAGGTAACTCCCTTGAAGTAGATACTGACTGGGCAGAAGCTCATATGACTGCTCATATGCTTCAAAAGCCACATCTAGTCCTTACAGAAATGGATAATATTATTTAAATGACTTAATACTGCCTTCCTACATTGTCATGCCTCGCACAGAACCAATCTGAAGAAGGAATATGAATGCAGGAACTTCCAGAAGAATGGCTTGGTCTGATGTAGAAAGCAGCATTCCATACTCAAAACATATCCATGCATGGAGCTACTAAGGTTAGCCGTAACTTGTCAAAAATAGTATGTGTTATACCAGAGATACGTTTAGATAAGGTCTAAGACTTTTCTTATACAAGTAAGGTTAATGATAGAATTGTTAAGAGGTGGGTACAATTAAGAGGGTGCACTCCCCACAATGTGACAGTATCGGAAACAAAATGTTCTCTTTCCACCTGAAACACTGAGCAGTTTTGAAACTGCCCTTGCAGTTACATGCCATCTGCTGAGAGACTAGTAGTGCTACGTTTATGAATGGTAACACTCCTAAAGCACCACCTCCTGAAAAGGGCAAAGCATAATCAATCAACACACAATGTGATTTTTACACCAATTCTTACTTAACTCAGATTTCAGCTGGACAAATTTATTTTTTTTTTAACAAACCTAAAGACAAAACTCCGTTAATATCTTAATTTAGTTAAATTAAGATCCATGCAATATTATGAAGTATGTCAGTGTAACTAAACAGCATGACATTGGTAGCTGTATGACACAGATGGAAACACAGGGATAGATACCTCTTAAGGTCAGCACTGTCCCTATGAGAAGTAAGGCTAAGGTGAAACTAAATACCAGTGGCTTTTTTTCCTCCCAGGAGAACCAGGGAAAACTTTACAAGATTTTATTCAAAGATACTTTCAAAAACACCCTAGAGTATCCAACAGCAAAACATTCTTCTTTTTAAGGAAAAAATAATCAGTATAATATTTGACCTAAAACCAAAATTAAGAGCTGTATCACCAACTAATAATGAAATTTATTCCATAATAATACTTAGAATACCCCAGTTAATATAAAGGTAACACAGCACGTTGGAAGCAGCCCTAGTTATACTTGTACAAAAGCATCAGAGAACAGCATCACAATGTCCAGTGATTACAGTTTATGGAACAGAATTCGTATGTCCCCCAGAACAAAATGAATTGCTTCAGAAAATGAAAGAAGTTGCCTTAATACACGTTAAGTGTAGCACACAAAGACAGAGAATGGATTTACCTATATTAACTGAATCCTCCCAGTCTTCCAGTATTTCCGTCACAGTAAGAACATAAACATATGTCCTATGCTTCCGATCCTGGTTCTGCTTGAATAATAGAAGTAGAGGTTTTAATTCACAGGAACAAAACAAAAAACAACCCCCACCCACTCCCTCCCCATATATCATCCCAAAAACCTTAGACTTACCATAACTATAAGATTAGAAATTGCTTACCCCGAAGGACACTCACCAGCAAAACCTGCCTTTTATTTTCACTGAATAAATGCCTGTACTGAGTAGGCCCAAGAGGATGGGAAAAATTTTTATTTGAAACAACAGCTATTCTATTTTACTAGACTCAAAAAAACCCACAAAGAAAATTTAAGATCTTGAAGCTGGGACCAAACTATGTTCTTGGTCTTCCAGCTGAGTATTAGCCATTGTCCACTAGCATTGCCCACTGCTTATCTTTTACATATGTTGCAAGGTACCACAGCAGAGTGCATTTGCTAAAACTGTTTCCACAATTCATGTTCCTAAATGAAAGGTTATTCAAAAACTTTTGCTAGATAGAATCACTGTATCATGTGGCCAGGTCATCTATGCAACGCTGGCTATAAAGTTTCACTCAGTAAGTCAAGGCAAATTAAATGGACTATGTTTGCAATCATGACAAATCAAGAATCATTACTACCTGTTCACTCCATAGGTTTGCTGTGTTAGCAGCGGTACCCACCTGTTTAGAAAGCACACACTTGTTGAGCAAGGTAAGTCAGAGACTGACATAGTCAGCTTGGGGCAGGGTTGCTGTGCCACAGCCAGTCCATGCAAGGTCTGTGTAAGCACGACTCCCTGCTAGCTCCAATGCAGGCTAGCAGTGCACTCTTAATGCTGCTACCCCGTTAACCAAACCACACCGCCCCTTGGAAGAAAACCCTGAGCTCCCAGAAAACCCAGGGCCATCCAAAGATTACAACTATATTAAGAACCAAGAGATGGTGCACCCTATCTCCCCTTACAGATGGTTTTATCCTTGTGCCAACAACCATTCCTTGTAACTTCACTACAAGCTCTGTATAGTTTTAGACTGTTGTGCTTTACTAGGAAATAAAGATAGTCCAAGACAGTTGTTTGTCAGTATCTCCATTAAAGGGAGTAAATACATCTACAAGAGACAGCATTTGTGGCTGCAGTTCTAGAACACGAGGACTCGGCAGCAGTATTTCACAATGGGAGCACCTTCAGTACCGTATCAGCTAGTCATATATGACCCAATAATATTTCCCATAGGAAATCCCTATTGGGAATACACTGCCTCCAAAAGCTTGGCTTTATAATTTAGCTGTGAAGGAAGATTCAGACCTAACTACTGATTAAGGGACTTGAACTCTCACCCCTCATACAGCACAACATAATAATGTTGGATGTATTATGCTCTGAGGACTCGTGCCTACATTTCTGCAGCCTATTCCTGTCTAAAGCCAGAGACTTCTGTAATGTAACAGGTATACAGGTACACCCTGTACACATGGTACACCAACACAGAGAGCTGTATCTAGTACACATCCTTCTGCTGTAGTTCAGAGTGATGTTCACATTCAGAAACAGAAGTTGTGAACTACGTTAGTATTGCTAAAGGTTAGATTTATCTGTAAGCCAAAGCATTAGGCTTTTGTTGTGAATCAAAGCCATAATGAGATACTCCATATACAGACCAATCAATTTTGGTGCGTGAAAGTTCACAAGTTACTTCAGCAAAATCTAATCAGAGAGGCACGTGTGATACTTTCAAAATCCTACATCTATCAACATGGGTTTCACCTTTAAAAAAAACCCAAAAAAACCCCCAAACACACAACAAACCCACTGTCCTGGTTTCAGCTGAGTTCATTTTCTTCACAGTACCCAGTATGGGGCTGTGTGTTGGGTTTGTGCTGGAAGCAGCGCTGATAGTGCAGAGATGTTTT
>VWZZ01007799.1:0-21815 GCA_013399095.1 Psophia crepitans | reverse complement strand
CAATTCTCTCCCCCTTTTCCAATGAGGGGGACTGAGTGAGCATTAGTGTGGTGCCCAGCCACTGCCTGGAGTAAAACTACGACACCCACCAAACCCAAAAAACCTTCTTTATGTTGTCCAAGTACTATTTTAATCTTTCCAGGAAAGTCCCAAGTACTTTGAAACCTTCTGATTCAAATCTTCACACATAATATAACAACGAAAGGAAATCACCTCCCTAATGTAGAACTTCCAGTAGCACTGCAAAATTATAGGCAGGCAATACTTAAGAACTTAAGTCTGGTGTAGTTTATCAACATTGTTTTTAAAAGGTAAAATAGCTCACCTCAAATATCCCAAGCAGTCTGCCCAGCTTTCCCTTTACTCCAGCCTACAAAACAAACAGAAAAAAATGTTAAACATGCACTTTTTAATTTCAAAAACTAAAATATAGTACCACCCTTCTACATCAGCCTACTCCTCCTCATTAGGGTTATTTAAGCAAGTGTTTTAACATGAGTTGTAATTAGACAGCACTGCATCACTTGTGGAATTTCTCATTTTAGAGTACTTGAGCACAAAAGCTTCTCCTAAGGCATGGATCAAAGAATGCATAAATCTTTCAAGTTTCAAGAAAAAATATTGTTTTACTTACCACGTTCTTTGTGTACTGTATTTTATTAAAGAAAAATGACATCCAATACTAAAATAATCCAGGGAAGTAGATAGGACAAGAGATAAAGTACTATAATAATAAATCTAGATAAGGAATCATCAAAACTCTATTGCTACTGTACACAGAAACTTAAGTTTAAATTTTCAAAATACAGTAACAAATTAAACTGTACACTGTGGGGTGGATCTTGCAGGATGATGACTTCACATACGCTAGTTTTCATATAGAAGTGTAGCTTTTGGCATGTACACTTAAAACCAAATTTATATCCCCAATTCTCTAACAAAGAGTTTTGAATTCTTTTTGTAGTTAGTAACCTTACGAAAGGTTTTGAATTCAGAGTTTTACTCCAACTTTTTAAAACAACCCCTATGCATATCAGCCAGCACTCCACAGTTGAGGTGGTCGTTATATTCTAGTAAGACTCTAGGGTTTGTTTTTCCAGAAGCAATATATAATGCCTCTTCCAACAGAGGCAGTTTATGATCATCCATTTATTCTAAACAAACCTGAGTCCATACACCTGAGACAAAAACATATGTAGTCTACTGGTAGACAAAGGCACATTTAGATTTTTTGTCTTCTTGTATAACCGATATTTAAAATCAGGCTTCTTAGCGCTAAGATGACATTTTCTAGCCTTCAGTCTTTGTTTCCAGCTTTAATCAAGGAAAGTTACTGATGTGTTATGTGTCTTTACATAAAAGGCCCATATGTATCTTAATTACATTTTAATGAGTAACTCAGTAACAGACCACTGGGCAGGCTTTAGCAGTAAGATCTTGATTAGACTTATAAGTGAATATTTTCTGTGTGTTTTTTTTTTTTAAAGAAAGCAGATGGATGGTGTCAGTTATTAAGCAGTTTTGATGAAGGAAGTCTGACTGCAGCCCCTGCAACTCAGCAAGCATTTTGCTTATCTTGAGCAAGAGCCAGACCTAACGTTAATGTAAAACTACACACAGTATTCTGGTCATCTGCTGTGATGACAGAGATACCTGTTAGAGCTCATGAAGCTGAAATACGTAACCAGACCTTTCTTCTCATGCAGCAATATCTAGGAATCACTATATCCTTTAAGATTTCTATTTTGTGACAAACAGAACTACTGAAAAAAGCAATTTTCCGTCATCCTACTCCATGAAAAGAAACGAGCAATCTGTGGGATTAGTCTTTTTTTAATACTTCAGATGTCCAAGTGTGCAGTTTTAGCTGCACAAGTTTTCCATTTTCTTCGTTTCTTCCCTAAAGTTGCAGCAAAGAACAATAATATCCTTAACGATATGGTTTAACAGCATGACAGAGAGCCCAGTACAGACTCACATGTTTCTCAAATACTAAGAAAAGCTTTTCCAAGTACCAAGGAACTGCTCTAAAAGGGACTAAGCTCTGCCAGAGGGAGAAAAAAAAATATTACTCTTCCTTACCCCAAACCCAACCAACCACCCTCCACGTACAAACCCCAACCAACATCCCTCCCAAACCAGAAGACTTATAACTCTTTAAGCAGCCCTAGCCAAGACCTTATTTACATTACAAATATTTCTTAAAGGCAAGTCTATGGCAACAGGACTGCTGATGACCAAAGAAACTCACCATCAAGAGATGCAGGAGGACTTCTCTGAACTGTTACTTTGAGTCTCACAATTAACTGATACCTGGTTGTGGTGTGTGTTGGGTAAGTCTACCAATACTGAATAGCTTTCATAAAGAAATCTTCTCAACTTAGTACCCCATAGTCACAATGTGACTTTACCTTCCGTATTATTCTAAGTGGAATTTACTTAACAGCTTCTCTCTTCTCCCTTCAAGCAAATCAGTGGTTTAAACAAATAGTCTTAGCTGAGCAGTTCTGAATAAAACAATTAGCAGCACTCCATTACATTAAGTATAAAAATTTCCCAAAGCTTATAATGAAGTTTTTGTGCAACCAGATGTTGCTATGTAAGTATGATTACTGTCACTGATGTCTAGTTACTCTCTAGGCAAAGATACACACTTCCAAAATGTAGCATCACTCCTGCACATCGTAGCATCTTTCGAAACGTCACCATCCCAAAGTATAAAAAGGTGGCAATCCGTCTCATGACTTTTCTTTGAAAGTAATATATTCAACTTCATAGTTAAATATATCATCTTCATAGTTAAAAAAGTACCATTAAGCCAACTGTGACTTTTAAAAAGTGCTTTTGTTAGCAAAAGCATTTCCTCCAGGTACTTAATGTGGTTCCTTCAAAATGGGTCAAAATTAAGTGCTAGAGAACCAAGAAATGCTTCAGCTTTTTCCCCTAGAAAGTAAAATAAACTTCTCACTTTCCTAGCTGTAATCTTCTGATCTAATACACTGGTTAAGTTCTAGACTTTGAACCATTTCATCTCTGATGAAAATATCTTTCTTCCTTTGGCTATTATGTACTCATGGCTGTTAAAATACAGTTAAGTAATCGAAATCCTATAGGCTGCAATAAGCAAATTAGACAGTCTGAACTTTGGGAGAAAAACTTGAAAAACCAGCATTTCTTCTGGGAGACAAGTTGTTGAATTAAATGCTACACCCCTCCAGAATGATTGCCTAAGGAAGTCTATGAGTACTATGTAGATAAGGTCTCAAATCTGAATTTATACATATATTTTATTATTCATCTAAATCCAGCCACAAGAGGGAAAGCTGTCCACTTCATCCTGTAATCTTTCTGGCCTGGAGGTCATTTGCTGTTGGCAGCTGCAGAGGTGCTGCAGTCTCAGAGGTGCAGCCAGACTTGCCTTTCGTTTCCTGTAGATGGAGCAAGAGCCATGCTGCAGCTTAACTTTCAGGCTCACAGTCTACCAGAGCAGAAAGTTGCTCAAAATATGAAAGATTTCAGAGTTATTTTTAACTGTGGGATAGTACTTTAATGGCTATGCTTCTGAAGGCACAGTACAAGACTATTCCTATCCCTTCCTGCATACTCTTACAAAAACCCACAGGGTTTCATTGTACCTGCCACAATCTTCCAGCTAAAAGGGTGCTGTATTTATTTTTTTTTAAAGCTTCTACCTAGTCTAACACACAATCATTTTTCTAATATTAGACGCCCACTGGAGCAGATTCCTCTGTTTCCTGCGTAAGGTCTTAGATAATATTACTGTCATTTTCACTGTTGCAGCAGATTAACCTTCAGGATCAGCCTCCTCTTCTCAGAGGCTATATTCGCACAGGTCTGGGAGAAACTGCATTTTTTTAAATAGTAATTTCAATGTACTACCAAGTACAAACAAAGCAAACCCATCATTTTTTGGCAAGATGGACGAAGAAAAGGGAGTGGGAGGGTGCTCCTTCAATTTAAGAGGCTGGACATCATTAGCTTGCCACCCTTATTTCCATCTTTCACACTATCCAATTAAAGACTAAGCTCCAAATTCATTTACAGAGTAGGTCCTCATTTAGAGGAGGTTTAATACCTTTCTGGGATTGCTTTAGGCTGCAACTTCATTTTGGTATTCTACTTTCAGGTTTGTAAAAACTAACTGTACCTAAGGAATTTGACAGGTTATCTTAATTACCATAACCTATGAAACGGCAGACTAATTGAAATTAAATTAGTAGAAGTAAAACCCCCAAATTACTACCAAGAACAGAACTTAAGGATGAAAAAAAATTAAAAAAAATGGGAGTCACACAGGCAGACTATGGAACAATTGCAGTGCATAGAGATTTGACTACAAAGATCTTTGCTTGGGTTTTAAAACAAAAATTTTAAATACACAAGTGCTGGTGGGAAAGTGAGGGATATTTATGTGAGCTATTAGCGCTCCTAATGCCCTTGTAACTCCCGCTATCAATTTCTCTGTTTTAACACATTAATGGAAACAATGCTCAATTTGTGCATGACCCACTACTGAAGAAACACAGTTCAAACCAGTGCCACAGTGGGCCTCCTTTGAAGTTTATTCATTCACAAAACTCTTAACAGTTCACTTCACTGTACCGTAACCAGCTTGCCAGGTGACATTGACCTTAGTACAAAAATAGAAAGGACGTCCATCTCCAGAAAGGTTAGTATGAATTTCCATGACTCAAGTCAAAACCCTGAATACAAAAAATGCTTTTCTTTAAAAATGGCGCTTTGCAGCCTCGTGGCAGCACATGAGATTCAGCCTATCGCTTAAGAATATTTTACTTTAAGGCATGAACTTTTAACACTCATCAGCTACACAAGCTATCCAACTGCACAAACCTAAAGCTACAGAACAAGTGTGAACAGATTTTCACTTACTAAAGCTCCTACTCTTGGAAAAAGTCTTCACGCATTTGCAAGCACAGCTGAGCACTGAACATGGCTGGCAGTTTGTGTCTTCATCCATAATATGGTATAAAAAAAAAACACAAAAAAACCCCAGCATAGCCACGGCAGTAAAAGTGAATAACAACTGGTTTAACTTCTGAGCCAAAGGTACCTGCGTTAGCACCACTCAAGAGCTTTATATTTGCTGGAATCTCTTTACCTTTAGAAAGAGTTTCCCTTGTGGTGTATAAACACTGACAATGGCATTTTTCAAGTCATTTGTGACACACAGCTGTTCTACTGTGAAGCCTTTTACTGACATTTTGATGACAACACATATATTCTAAGCAGCTACAGAACAGCTTGACATACAGTACACTGAAAGGTATCAAAGCCTTCGTCTAAACCACGCGTTTACACGTAGCTGACTAAGATTCACTTTGTGTGATACCACTTGAACAAAACATGATCAAGAGAGCTCTGTCTGCGAGCGAAGCAGGCTGACCTCTGTCTTCAGGATTTAAAACAGCCTGGAGTTGCTGAGTACTGCAATTCTTGACCAGAACCACCATGATGTATGGGAAAGTCTTTTGCTCTGCCCTGAGAAATAAACGAGGGCAAGACCAGAACCGAGCTACGGAAGGACTGCTTCACATTATAACAACAGTTACTCCTAGTTTTCACTTTCTGATTAGCTGCTTTTTTTTTTTTTTAGCCTGTTGGTGTGAAAGCATGTCCAAAGGGAAAAAGATCATTCAGAAATAACTTACATTTTGGTATCTGTACGAACCAGAGAAGTTCAGTGTCTGGGCAGTGTGCAGAATCTGATTGGGCTTTTATATTAACAAAGAAATTTGTACAAAGTTTATACTGTATGATGTATCATCCTGTAATAGTCTATACCCATTCCTTAGCTATCCCAGCTTAACCTTCCCCACCACTCGTGGTCCATGCACTGCAGAGCTCCAGCAAAGCCAGGACTTGGAAATGTTCCTCAGAATAGTGTCAGAGCAGAACCATGTGTAGCAGAAAACTAGTTATCACCCTCAGGTCACAACTCTCACTGCTATACTACTTTGCTACGAATTCAGCCTGGCAGCTTCGCACGTAGCCCTGCATTCCCAGCAAGCTGAGAAGCTAGATCGCTTGCAGCTTTCAATAGTTGATCAAACCCTCACAGAAACTTTGACGACTACCCGCATCAGGTCCCTTCAAGAAAATCCATTCTTCACGACCAAAGAAAAAACCCCAAATATATGACCACAATTCAATCAGCTCTACTTTGACATGGAGATGAGATTTTAATATCCTTCATCTTGGACTGTGCCATAGATCAGATCAGTGATTAAAACTACCAGTGTTCACAAGAACACTGAGCCAGCGGTCCTGTGCTTTTTAATCCCACCCATCAACTCATGACAGCAGGAAGTGCCAGGACTTTCCGCAGAGGTGCTACTACTGCCCAGAAGACTAAATCTTTGCTGATTCATTCCTAGAATACTGTATCTTTGCTCCTTTCACATGGACTGCTTTGTGGCTGCCGCCTTTACTTTTACATATACATGAGTACGTCCTCTGCAGCTTGAAATTGGCTCCCCCAGCAAAACTGGACAGTCTGGAATAACTTCAAATCAGTGAGGCTTATTTATGCTTAACCCTTGCTGCATCCTGGCTGCTGAGAGCACTGAATACTGAACTAGTTTTTCCCCATGTAAGAGGGGATGAGGGTCACTGAACCACAGTTCACAGGAAAGCTCATTTTGACACCAATTCACAGGCAGCATTTGGTGTAAGTTACATCTACATCAAGCTTCCAAGCCTCTACAACCCAGCAGAACCAGTCTTAAGGGTAAGCAAGCTAAACCATAAGACAGCGCAGCTGATAAAAAAAATTATACACACTAATTAGCAACAACATTAGTGTGTTTTGTGAATAGTAGTAGTTAAACTGGGATGAGAAAACTTTTTAAGACTAGCAGAAATCCTGTAGTTCGCTCACTTGCCAGAATGCAGCCACTTTCTGCAAAGCCTTCTAGCCTTCATTTAAGAAGTCTGACAAAGAATTATGAGTTCATCTGTGGTCACTTATACATTACATAATTTCTAGCTAAATTAAGTGACTGATTTTTCTTGAAGTTTTATTTGGCTTACAGTCCTGGCTGCTAGATATTCAAGTAACATGTAACATTTTAAACAGTTTGCCTAGGAAAAATAAAAATTCTGGGGTTTAACTTGCTATTTGATTTGAAATTTAAGTACCATACTAGAGTGGCAAACTGCATTAATTCATCAAGACCTAAAGCTCTATCTTGCCTAGGGGCAGTAGCAGAGATAGGAAGGCATACTATACTGATCATGCTTTCTTTACAGATAAACAGCCTTAAATGTACTTAACAAGGCCTTTTTATTGTTGAATTCTCAACTGCTCAGATATATCAGTTTCTAATCAGGTTAGTTTGGAATATCCTCAAGGGTCTCTATTTCTCTGATGCAGCTACACATTAATAGTTAGTTCACCTTCAGTATGCTCTACAAGAGCTGTGAGTCAAACGTTTTCCGCACAAACACAGAAATGCTACACTACTATAATATGTTATTTGGCATAAAGTCACAGTTCCACTTGCAGGGAGTGTTTATAAAGGCAGACAGAAATTTAAGTATGAAATTAAAGCGTGCTGGGAAGCAAGATAATTAGTTCACCTCACCACACTATAGCCCAATTCTAACACACAGCACTGCAGTTCTTTGAATTTTGCAACCATGGAAGTCTCAGTCAAATTCCTGACAAAGGAGGTAAGAGTTCCCTCTTTCTTCTTGATTCCCATCTGACGACAGAAGCAGCAGAAAGAAGGTGGATTTTTTTTTATTGATTGATTGGTTTGGTTTTGTTACCTCTTCATACACCTCTCTGACAGCTGCTCCCCCCGGCTCTTCTTCTGGTTCCATTCCTCCACCCGGTACAATCCACTGATCTGGGTATCGGCTACTGCTTACCAACAGCACCTATAAATAATTGCAAATGACTGTTAAATATAGCTCATTAGTCAGGAATCTTGGTACTATCTGCTTTTTCAGTAATGCAGTTAGTCACCTAGCCAGATGGATTATAGACTTTAGAAATGAAACGTAACAGGCAACCAGGAGTTGCAAGAAGTAAAGAAAGTGAAATTATTAATACCCAGTATTTTTAATACAACTAAGTCAAGACAACGGCATTGTAATCTCCTTGCACAAGCACTTTCATCAGATGCTTACACACTATGTGAAAAATACACAATACAAGAATGAAGACATACAATAATAATCTGGTAACAATAGTCTTAGGGTTGTATAGATGGCAAAGGGTGAAAATTAAGACATCTCCATCAGATAGAAGTTAAACTAAACCTTCTAAAATCGCATCTTTTGGCAAAAAAGTGAACTTCCGAAAATATTTCTATTTTTAGTCTTAGACAAGCTTCTTTTCAGGAACTGAAGTTTTATGCTAGCATGGCATGCTTACAATATTGTGTAACTAAATGATAAAGAGAACACTTCATTTGCCCTCATCCAACTTGGTTTCTTTTAACATTTCTGTAAGAGAAAAACTGCAACACGTTGAATTTTAAATTACTTTTTAAACCTAATAACATTTTTTTTCCCCCAAGACACATTAAATGTGATGGAGCATGTCCAGAGAAGGGCAACGAAGCTGGTGGAAGGGTCTGGAGCACAAGTCTTATGAGGAGCAGCTGAAGGAACTGGGGTTGTTTAACCTGGAGAAGAGGAGGTTGAAGGGAGACCTTATCACTCTCCACAACTACCTGAAACGAGGTTGTAGCCAGGTGGGTGTTGGTTGCTCCTCCCAAGCAACAAGTAATAGGACAAATGGAAGTGGCCTCAAATTGCACCAGGGGAAGGTACAGAATATTAGGAAATATTTCTACACCAAAAGAGTGGTCAGACATTGGAACAGACTCCCCAGAGAGGTGGTGGAGTCACCATCCCTGGAGGTGTTCAAAAACTGTGCAGATGTGGCACTTCAGGACATGGTTTAGTAGACATGGTGGTGTTGGGGTGACAGTTGGACTCAATGATCCTAGAGGTCTTTTCCAACCTTAAAGATTCTATGATTTTCACTTAATTTCACTCTGTAGCCTGGTCATATCATTGATATATACAAATTTAAAGCTCACTGTCTATAGGACCTGTCCTTCATTATATTCAGAGACGAGAAGATTTTAGCCACCTGTCCAACAAACTAGGATGCCTCGTATTTGGAGTAATTTGCAGTAGAAGTTGATGAAATAAGACCTTGATTGTGGACCACATGGAAATAACCAACACAATTTGTATTTGAGACACGTCTTCATTAGTAAGACAATCATCTGTGCAATAACACGCTTCATATTCTAGGCAATACTTAGATAAGCCCTACCTCGAAGTCAAAGGACAATTGTGAGATCAGAGGGACAGGGTCAGTGCTTGAATCTTCAAAAGCAATTAAAAGACTAGCACTAAGAACCTCAGTCTAAAGGTTAAGTATTGACTGGTGCCAGACGACTGAAATCACAGTCCAGTTCTCACCAACTACCTTCATGGTCTCTAAACTCATCTTCTGTTGGGTTGAGCAGGAAAACTATTCCAACAGGAAAACGCTTATCACTTAAACCACATTCCTTTGGCACTCATGGAAATACAATGTATGCTGGCCTACAGAAACCTGGGAGTGTCATTAAGATGACTGCATACCTTTGTGAATGCCACAATGCATGTGCATACTGAGGTGCACCTAGAAGAGCCTTATCTGACAGATACTTTCTTGTTGTAATGTTTGATTTGCAGTCAGGGTACATCCTGCTCCGAAGGATTCTCTCCACTGTACTAACTTTCCTCAAATTTTTCCTATGCTAAATAAGGATTACAGCAGAGACCTCATTTAGTACAGAACAATTCTTAGCAGCTGATCTAAGTGTTCACATTTTCAGTAAACCCAAATGTTTTATTCAGCTATCTAAAAACCTTAGAAACAGTCAAAGGCAACAAGGTTAGACAGAAATGCATCTCAGCTTGATCCTTACAACCAAAGGCTGTGGTTTCCTAGAATCCTTTGATATTAACAAAAGATTCCCAGAGGGTATACAGCTCTACTAAATGTAGTTTTAAAAAAAAAGTTTTTGAACATGTAGGTGGAGCACCTATATCACAACAAAGAACTACCATGTCGGCATTGCTTAACGAGCGGTTGTAAAGAATTCAAGTTACCAATTCACTTGCGGGATCCCAGACATAAGCATTACAAATAATTTTCTGCTGATGAAGTGAGCACTCACTGCAGTCATGTGGAAGCTAGCAACAATGATGAACAAAAGGATGATTATATCACACTACATCATTCCCAGCTTGGTAGAATAGTTTTAATCAGTATTCATTGTTTAGTTAACGCTAAACATAAAACTCTTAATTACTGCTAAGGGATACATCAGGTTGCTGGTTCTGGCAGTTCAGCCAGGAATTTTTTATGCCTTTATATACAAATGGTGACTACCACTAACCCGATCAATAGTCTGTTGAGCTGGGTTTGTATGTCTATTAGCTTTAAATTACCCTTTTAAAAAGCATAAACAAATCTAGCAAGCAAGCAACAGTGAAATACATCAACTCTGGTAGATAGGCTTTACAGCTATACATAAAATAAACTCAAGCATTACAGCCTGAGAGTTCATTTTGGCAATGATCCACTAACCCTGGAACTGAAGCATTTTCTCAAGCACCTTCCCCTCTATGCTTTGTTCTCCCGTGATATATCTCTGTGACCTTCAGGTGCACAATTGTTTCCTCCCAATAAGATCAGCATGTGAAGCCACTAGGAGGCAAGACATCCATCCTAGGGTATGCTAGCAAAAGTGCACTGAGCAGTAATGAGTTTCTGCAAAAGCTCAGAGATGATAGCCAGCAATTGTAAGATGGCATGGTAAGGCTGAAAAACACTCCAGAGATTCTTTCAGTTACGGTAGCAAGCAATTGTGTGCTCACTTCCCCATTTTTGGTTTGGGTGCTTTCAATTCCATGTAGCAGATGTAGTTTTCAGGTATTTTCATCTGCAAGCAGCCAGCAGATGCATGTCACAGTACCTGAACAACTAGACTTTAAATAAACAGATTACTTAAGAATGAAGACAGCAAAAAGACACGGTTGGCACTCATAGCCAAAAGAGGAGCAAAATCAGCAGCAAAGCCCCATGAATTCATCCTCCCTTAACATAAGATAAGCAAGCCAGAAGACTAGATATGTAGAGTGCCTGGACATCCAGTCTTTTGTGAGGATGTTCATGTTCACGCAGACCACAGTTAGCCTACCAAAAAACCAGACTGCAGAGTCTCTCACACCTGTGTTTTTTTCTGGCCTATGCACACCAAATCATAGAATCATTAAGGTTGGAAGAGACCTCCAAGATCATCTAGTCCAACCGTCCCCCCACCACACCATGTCCCTAAGTACTACATCTAGTAGTGTTCTTTAAACACATGCAGGGACGGTGACTCCACCACCTCCCTGGGCAACCCGTTCCAATGCCCGACCACCCTTTCCGAGAAGAACTTTCTCCTCATCTCCAACCTGAACCTCCCCTGGCACAACTTGCAGCCGTTTCCCCCTAGTCCTGTCACTAGTTATCTGGGAGAAGAGGCCAACCCCCAGCTCACCACAACTTCCTTTCAGGTAGTTGTAGAGGGCAATAAGGTCTCCCCTGAGCCTCCTCCAGACTAAACAATCCCAGTTCCTTCAGCTGCTCCTCATAAGACCTGTGCTCCAGCCCCTTCCCCAGCTTAGTTGCCCTTCTCTGGACACGCTCCAGGGCCCCGATGTCTTTCTTGTGGTGAGGGACCCAAAACTGGACACAGTACATCATAACCTCATTAGGCTCAGAAGAAAATGGAAGTACTTCCTGTGCAGAGAAATGTGTATCTCATAGCTCTGAATGCAGAGAAAGGAACAAAATTTTTTGTATTGTACTATCTGCTAGTGATTGCTGCCTTTCCTATGTCTCTGAAAGAGCCTTACTATCGATGACTCACATCCAAAAGTTTTCTGAAGTACAGAGTAACAGCATCAAACCTGCCTGCTTAGTTACACTGTTGAGTTTATCTTACTCTAAAGACTAAGGTAAAGCTATTATTTTCCATAATACTGCCAAGTGAGCAAACAAAGCTGAAAAATTCAGCCAAGAGAAGAAAAATTCTTCCACTAAGTCTTACTAGCCAAGTTTTTACCTTGTTTTCAAGTCCAGGAATAGCAATGACCTTGAGTGCAGTGAGGAAGAGAAACTGCTAGCCAGCCTACTTGTAATAAGCACCTATCGATATGCTTAACCAAGACATGGTTAACCAGAAACCCAAAGTTAATTACAGGGCATATGGCATCATGGGACTTGCTCACTATAAATGCTAAGCCTGCAGACAAACAACTGAAAGCTTCTAGAGACAGATGCCAAAGTTTTGGCCGTTTAGTGTTCTCAGGTCAAAAGAAACTTGTGAAACAGCTAGCAGCCATATACTCCAGAAGACTAAAATGGCAACACCTCCAAGTAATACAAATTACAACCAAAACCTATTCCTCCTTCTACTTTTTTTTTTTCACATCAAGCATTCGAAGAGGTAGAAAATGACTTAAGATTATACAAAATAGAAATGCTTTCTATGTTCCTTAACTGCGGATTACAGCTTACAAAAATGATTGTATTAAAATCTTACATTTTTAAAAAAGTAAAGTTTAAAACTTCCTGAACAGAGCGAAGTCATTCACAACTTGAAGTAACAAAGCAACAAAAGCAACAGCAGGAGACGGAAGCCACTATAAACCAACTGCAGTATGGGATTTTTTTTCTGTAGTGGAAATATTGCATGCAAAGACAAACATACTTACAGCTGAAAAGGTACCACCCCAGTTCCACAGAAATTATTTGTCATCAGATGTCTTCGTAAGCAATCTCCTCCCAGCCCAACCACATCTATTCCTCTCTTCCCCACTGTACACCCCACTCTCTCCCCTTTCATCACTCCCACTAATCCACTGGCTATGTCCAACTTGCTGCTTGAAATACCTGATGGAGACAGCTACATTTGCCTTTTTTTAACAGTAAAACTGGGAGTTAAAAGAACAATTTTCACGAGGAAGGAAATCAACCCCTTGCCCCCAAAAGACCGCTAAGCCCTTGCAGCTCAGTTGCAGAGAACACCGCATTACTCAGGTGAACAACTACACGCTGCGCAGAGAAGGACAGGAAAAGGCAGGTCCATGGAAGATGAAAGATTTAGCTCCCAAGCCCTATGAAGGTGAGTATATGTAAACAATTTCAGAAGCTTTAAACTGGTCAGAGTATATAAGATATTGCAAGGGCAGCATAAGGTACCTTTCAGGTACAAAATGAAGTGTCAAAATGCTGTTAGACAAAACAGATGTACTGCATGTTCTCACGGGTGTCAAACATTAAGAGGCAAACCAAATAAAAACAACCCAACCCTATTCTGAGAGAACAACAGGATGCACTTTGATGGAAGTTAATCTAGTCTAACCTAGCACACTCAACGTGGTGAACTTCAGCCTACATGGTTGGTCTGTCAAAGTTACAAGCACTTGAAAGACTCGTAAAGATGGTTTAATCCAAATGCAGACAAAAGGGTCAGTCAAACCCAATGATTTGTTTGAGAACAGCCATAAACAGGTGCTCTGGGAAGAACACCAGCAGGAAATATTTTGCTATTCCCCAACACTTCAAACTTCCAAACATTTTCAGCTCAGGAGCTTCCTGAAAAGCACTGGGAAACTACTTCGAATGGCACAACACAGGAACATTACCAAAGAAAAGCATCTATCAGAAAAGCAACCCTATCAGACCATTAGAATAGCCAATTAGACCATATTTGTAGGATACACAGCATGAAATGTTAGGCAAGAGCACACATTTCAACCTGCTACTATAGTTAGAGACTTCCTTTATCTGACACTTTTTTGCTATTTTAATGACCTCCTCATTTCAGTAGTTCTGCAACAGTTTCTCAGTGCCCCTATAGGTCACCCTGGTATCCTTGTCCTAGAATGCTGTTGTGTCTTTTTGGACTTCAGAACGTTGAAAAATGCAACGCAGCATTACAGCTTGCCACAGCAATGCCACACAGGTAGTATTTAGTAGGGAACACCCCTTCATCTTCCTAAAAATATTCGCAGTAGAGTGATTGCTTATAGCTCTCATTCTCCACTGCAGTCATTCCCAAGATTACTTAACCTGGAGATGTAACATGCACAAAGTTATTGTAGAGTAGTAAAATAGCTTTGGATCAGACTTGACAGCATTTAAAAAGCTAACTGAAGGCTGCAACATCTTAACTTTCTCCCTTACATTGGCTCAATGAGTTCAGGCAGCTGATCTGGCTGAAATCTAGCAGTACCGTTAAAGCTGAAGACTTCAGGCTGCACGCGCCCAATGCGGATGAGAACGCAGCCATACGAGGGTCAGCACCGCACAAGCTGCGGCAGAAAGGCATGACTGCAGCTACCCACTTTCAGATCAGCTCAAGTCGATTCAAGAGCCTCTAACAAAGCATTTCACAGACAACAGGCTGAAAAGCATTCCCCAGCTACGACAGAGGTTAAAAAGATTTAGTCTCAGTCAACAGGAACTGGCAGAGCAGCAGAGAAGCGGTCTAACAACTAGAAGTAAGTTAATCCTAATGCTCGTTAACTTGAGCACATCATCTTGAAAGCAACCCAGTAAACTGGGTTCTGTCTATATACTATATTAAAGTCTGAAATATCCTCCCAACTTTAAGAACAATTTTCAAAGCAGCAGCATGATACTTGGACATCAATCAATGCGACTTTACTGGCATTTCTCCTTTGAGATCTTCTGATTTTAAGGCTGTATAGCAATAAGAAAAAAAGTCTTTTTCAAAAGAAGTTTCGCTTTAACTTGCAATTCAAGTTCTATTACTCTACAGATTTTATTTCACACGAAATTCACATATTTGGCTAACCTGTTATAGCAATTCAGAATTTGAGTACCCCCCCGGGCTATTTAAAGTACTTTGTTTTATTCTTTGGCTAAAGTGTTCATATCAGGAACAGACAGCACTACACTACTATGGTACGTCAGTCAGAACACATGTCCTCATGTCAACAAGCACTCAAGTCACCTGTAACATTAGATCTCCCTCCCTAAGCTTTGGCATGCTTCTGAGAATCAGATCTGTGACAGATCTCACGGTGCAACGACGGGTGCAGATCTTGCACCCAGCCATATGGCAAAGAGATGCCTGGCTACAAAACCCCCTGCAGACAAAGCCGGCCCCTCCTGCCCCAAGTGTCCATAAATCTCACGCTGGGTCAGTTCCTCAATACACTTTACAGTACTCCTTCTCCCCTTATGCTTGCCAATGCAAACCAAGGAAGAAAACACCTAAGGGAGCAGGGGAAGAGCTAAACCCATATTGCTGCCCATTTCTTTGTAACTTGAAACCAGGGTCTAATCTTGGGCAGGAGAACTGGGCTTTACCGGTTACTCAGCAACATAATCTGTTTGACTAAGGGATCAGCTTCCAAGCGCTTGTCAGAAACAAGAGCTCCGAGCCTTTGAGAACCATTCAGCTGCAGGTAAAGACATGACAAGGCTACTTCTTGACAAGCACCAGTTACCTTTTAGCTGTTTTTTTTGTCTTAGAGATCCTTGAAAAAAAACCCCATACATCTTTGAAGACAAAATTTGTTTTAAAATATTTACGTTTACGGGACTGGTTCCACTGCAGTGCTTAAGCACTAAGTCAGATTGTAGTGCTTGATGAAATCAGTGGCTGGCCAAAGCCAAAACACATCTTTCTTCAAGTTGGAGTGACTGCAGAAAGCCACCTAATTAAAATAAGCTTTTTAAGTGTTCTACAAACAAGACTGGAAAAAAATACACATCAGCTTGTGGTCTGTGAATATCTACATGGTCACATACCTACAAAAGACATTTAAGAAAGTGTGGCTGCAAATCCTAGCTAGATATATATATACACATATATTTGTGTGTATATACACATACATACCTCTAGCTTGGATTTGTGTATCTTTCTGAAAAAGTGTGCCACTCTGCTATTTCACAGAAAATGGTAACTTGAAAGTTTTGAGCACTACTGAATTAACTGGGGCAATTCAAACAGACATTCAGCCACCAGTGTAAATCCTCAAAGTAAACTTAAGATGGGGCAAGTAAGCTATAAAGGGTATTTTCTCAAGTATCTGAACACTTATAAACAGTAGTAATTAAAAAAGACAGCATCTTCTAAACATGACAAAGCATACTTTGTTGCAGGACACCTTGGCCTGATGTCAAGACAGGTACAGCCATATTACCCTCTCTCCTCAGTCCATTTTGCACCACTGTCAACCCCATTAAACACATTTGTATGGCACAGACGGGTAATACCACAGGTACTGGGAAAAAATAATCAAGATTTCGCAATAAAAACTCCCAACAAAACAGCTTATGGTTGATTGATTTCAATATCTGAAGAGGCATGAGTGAAGACCGAAGCTTCCTGCAGAAAGCTGTTTTCCTGTGGAAGCAGGGATAACAAAGCACTTGTGTTTTTTAAGTTGGTTACTCGATATAAATCCCACCACAGCAACCTAACATTGATTTATTTATTTTTTTAATTTAAATTAACACAAGCTTAAACCACTGCAGAACTACACACGAGCCTGCAGGGGTACACCATAAGCAGACATTGTTTCTGTAGACACATCATGAAGTGCCATTCTGGAAGCTATTTATAGGTCTTGATTTTTCAAGCTATACCCCTTCCTACACCACACAGATGATGTCCAAACATCAAGAAAATGCTGAGGAAAAACTAAGGCAGCAATCACGCCTTATCAATGACTCCTCCTGTCTGTCAGCAGGGCAGGGATGCCAGACAGAATACGTAAAAGCCACAGTGCACCTGAACTGCGTATTGAAACGTGTGCTCTCTGGTATTTTAAAACATGCCTATATTCTATTAGACAATCATAAAGCAACCTAGGTAACCTCTACCACTCCATGTGTTGCTTTGGAAAGCATGCCAGCCTTAAATATAGTGCCATGGTCAGACCCCAACCATACATTATCTGTGTGTTTACACCTGACAGCTTACACTGAAGGATAAAGAAATGACAAATTCTAGTCAAGTATAGGAGGTCTTTCATCACTGAGCAAGTTTATCTACAAGAATTCCTGGACACCCCATTTTGCCAGGGTAGCCAGGTGATATTTCTGGGCCCTGGTTTTATAGATCAGGTTACATTACAACAGGTCTTTCTGGTTTTCAGATGATTTAGATCAATGCAAATAAAATTAACATTTTACTTTTTCCTTTATTATCCTTTAATAAAACTGTTGCTAATATGAAGCAACAGCTGTGAGAAACTGAAGAACACTACTATGTTTTAAAATAACAAAACAGCCACCACCAGAACAAGGTAGGCTAAACAAGTGTTTCTTAAATCTTTACATTTCACAGCCCAAGAAATAAAATTCTCTTAATCAGACCAAATATGAGATAGAGTATTAGGAGCCTAACATTTTAAACTCAAAATTAAGAGGCAATAATTGACGCAGCAAATATATGCCCTACTACAGGAAAAAATAAAATAAATAAAATCTACATGTTCCGTAAGTGTGTGACAATACAGTCATCCTCAATACTGTCTCAAGAGCAACAGAAAACCCTTCACATCTATTATTGTCTCTTGTACAAGGCTGAACAACAAAGAAGGTAAAATTAAAAACTGAAAAGTTTGAGTAGCTTTTTTGCATAGGAAACTTTTTTATATCTGCCACTAGCAACTGCTGGCTGAACACTGAAGTAGGGCTTTCAATACTATATTCAATTACATAAAGCAGTGTTACGGATGACAAAATAATTAGAATGCACTCAAATTTTATATTAAAAGTGTTTTAAAGTAACTGCTTATTTATTTGTATAATATGTAGTTGATGGAAGAAAAATTAAATTAGCTTTCAAAATTGTTTTAGTTATTCAAATGACTAGGGAAAAAACTATTTATGACTATTTGCTCTGTTTTAAAGGCCTGCCTCGTTCTCTGCTTCCAGAGCTAAGAATTTCCTTGCCTACCCTCTGCCCATACCCCAAGACAGAAACATTTTACATAAAACCAGCGTTTGCAGAGTACTGAATACATACGCAATTCCAACCCGTGGAAGCAGTCAGTACTCACAGTGCCGAGAGGTTCTCCTGTGGGCTTATCCTAAAGCTGCCATCCACATCTCCTACTTGCTCAAGAGACTTGCATTTCCTCATACACAAACGCGCCAGCCCATCCCAGCCTGCTGAATACCATCAGCTTTTTGCACACACCTAACAGCTTCTTACGTGTTCAAAGCAAAAAGCCTGCAGCCCCCACGCATCCCATGCCCACATAGCTGCGTCTCATTTTTCATGGGATTTCTCCTGCTTCATTTCCAGCGATTTTTTTTTCCTTCAGAGGGCAGACAGCGCTTGCAATTACTGCTTCATTTCCATTAAGAACAACAGTAGGAGCCAGCACTTAAGCTCATATCCAGCCATCTTGCTCTCTCTTCAGTCCAAGAGACCACACTTAGAGACCAAAACAAGCAAACCTTAAATAACAGTAGTCTAAGAGATCTTCTAAAACACTCCACAAAAAATCCAAAGCTACTGGCCACACTACTTGGCTATTTGGGCTTCCTCCAGGATTTATTTTTTTTAAATCGTACAATATCACAGCATGAGGGCTACAAAATCTAAACCCAAACGGGCTATATAGCAGTAAGTTGGCATATGTGCAGTCACGTGAAGATGAAGAAACAGGAAGGGAGGATTTTAGCAGTGATGCATCTGGACAACCATCAGTCATCTCACAAGTAGATGCTTTCAGCCGCAATACCAGCTCTCAAGACAAAGCAGAAGCTTTTGACAGGTTGTGAGACTGCAGGCAAGCCCAGTTTCCAGCCCGTAACACCCAAGAGAATTGACTCAACAATTTCTAAGTCTGTCAGCAAAGGCTGTTGGTAAGTCTAATAGGGCAGGGTGCCGTAGACAGAGAGTAGCAGTTCTGCGGCTGTATTTCAAACTGTTTGCAGGGACCACCAGACTGAATTTTGTCTCAGCGGTATTCCAGAGCCCATCTACGTTTCAAATCATGAAATTAAGACGTGAAATAAAAATGAGTGGATACATAGTATGGTTTTTTAAAAAAAACAAAACATCACCACCTTTGTCACCAGTGTGAAATAAAAATGAGTGGATACATAGTATGGTTTTTTAAAAAAAACAAAACATCACCACCTTTGTCACCAGTCTTTTTCAATTGACATGTTGCCTCCCCATCCATAAAACTCAGCTGTAACATGGGCTTCAACAAGGCTACAAAGGTAACATAAGTACAATACAGAGAGGAAACACATCAAGAACCTACAACATGCAGATGATATCTCCATGTTTAACAACAGAGATATTAAATGTTTTAATCATTGGCCTGATTTTCATTAGTAATGACCACAAAAAACTGTTACTGAAATTTGTAAGTCTCCAAATTGAGAAGCAGTGAGTCATGACGTCAACAGAGGATCTCATGTCATGGTATCAACAGTGGATCTCATGCTGAAGTTGCAGAAGGAGAATCACATTTGGTGAAGAACACATCGTGAATCTAGTGCTCAGAACTGGTGCAAGTTGAGAGTTCATGAGGTGGGAACAAGTTAAGAGACTTAGATACACAACTAATCACAAGATGACTACATGATAGCCTTACAATCATGGTAAGGACAGGTCCTATCACAATGGGTTTTTTCTAGCATGGTTTCAGAAGTACTAGTAACTTTTTACACAACACAGTGAGAGTCCATCTAAACCAACTAAAGCTGTCACCCACATTCAGAAAATACAGCTGTCAAACTGAAGGAGGTAAAAGAGTGACCACGATGACCAGAAAAAAACTGGGTTTAGGAGGTGAGGCTGTAAGACCTCAAGTCCATCAAAAAAGTACTAAGAAAGGAATGACTGCTGGCTACAGATGTGTCAGAAAGCAAAGTGCAAGAAAGGAGGAAAAAAGCCAAAGCACAGCCACAACTGGATATGAACTGGCCTTTCAGAAAGTCAGAATGGAAATAGAAAGACAGGTTAATTTTAAAATTTGTATTGGAAGATTGCTGCAGATACTCATTCCTCCTGATAGAAACTAACCAGCTGAAAAGCAGAATGTGGTCTATTGAGTCTTGCAGACAGAATCTCCAGAAGAGAAAAAAAGTGATTTTGATTTCCTGCTTTAAGACTCCTAAAAAGAGATGTATTGCTGAAGATTGCTTTCAGAATTCTGTTCTATTGTCTCTCCTCCAATGTCTAGCAACTCTTTGCTTTAACCCCTGTAGGTTAAAACAATTATGAAAGCTAACTCCCCCCACCCAACAGCTTCTACAGGAGTCTGCTGTTCTGTTCACCTCCCTCCAGTCACTCAGGTACTGCCTTTGTCTTCCTTCACCACATAAGTTATGTGCGCTCAAACATCCCTGGAGATGTAGGTCAGTTGAAAACGCTGAAAATCCCCAGAAAATTGGAAAGGAAACACTGAAGACATCTATGTGGAGTTTGAAGCAGACCTACACAAAAACATACTAAGGTAACAGTGTTCAAGAAGCCTCGAACAAGCAAGCCTCACCCAACCAATTTGGGGAACACAGCTGGTGATACAAGCTTATCACAGGCATCACCCTTGGTAGTCAGGCACCGAACTTCTACGGAATAGGTTCTGTATTGATACCAATGGAGGTGGAACTTGGGAAACAGCTGAGCAAGTTCAAGATGCTGCCACTGCTTTTCTAGAAGTAACATATCAGAAAGTGATTTGAACTGTTTCCACATGCTTAATCTATGTCCCGAATCTGACTTGGTGTCATCCCATTCATTTCACCCACATGCGCAATGCCAAAGCCCAGCCTCATGCCAGCCACACAGATGCTCCATCCACCACATCCCAAATCACTCTGGTGCCACAAGTGCCAGCGTCTATCCTTCTGACATAGCCCAGCAAAGCTGCTACTACCACCCTTACTCTCAGAGGGTGCTCTTATGCACAAACAATTTTTGAAGCAGCCAGTAGTCTCATTTGGATGCAAGATCCAAAGAGAATGTAAGAAGTTGCAGCAGGAAATTAAGAATGGGTGGAAATTATTGACAAAGGTGACCCCAACCATGAATTTCCTCTAAGCAGTTGGTGCAAGAAAGCTGTAACAGTTGATCAGGTGTTCGAACTCCAAACAAGTTTGAGCTGGAGCAGCATCCGGAGATAAATACCAAAGACAGAAATGGGGAAGCAAACTGAAATATCAGAGGTGCTGCCGAAACCAAAGAAAAACTGCACTAATAGCAAGATTCCTGCTGGGCAGCCGTCTCCTTCACACCATTGGGAAGAGCTGATCAGCGTGATCCCAAGGCCGTATTTGTAACACGCAGGGAATAGTGTATGCCAAAACACCATGAAAATTTTTTGCCAGAACCCAAGGGTCAGTATTTTGAGATCAGGCCTCTCCCTACTGCATTATATTCCATATTAGATCATAGAATCATAGGATCATTAAGGTTGGAAGAGACCTCCAGGATCATCTAGTCACACCGTCCCCCCCACCACCTATTCCCCACTAAACCATGTGATGTTTAAAAAGAAACAATAAATTTGNATTGACAGTTTAGATAGGACATCAGCTTCTTCCAGCATGGGGGGGTTGGGGAGAACCCCCAAAGCCCCCACCTATGAAACAACCAAATGCAACAAAAACGAGGAAAGGGTACTCTTCCAGCCTGAGACACCCTACGGACGCATTGTGCAATGAAACCACCAGCGAAGTTTGCAGATTAACGGCC
>VWZZ01007796.1:0-22716 GCA_013399095.1 Psophia crepitans | reverse complement strand
CTCTTCTGATTCTCTCCCCATGTCCGATGAGTGTCCCCATAAACCTGACCTCTCCCTGAAAGTACTAAGGGAGGGAAAATGCAGGAGCACCACAGCTGGTGGGTACAAATCTGTTCTGGCCGCAGTTCATCCCAACATATAGGTGACCGGATGGGTCTCCAACCACAGTCACTCCTGATGTTATAGTATCATAGAATCACAGAATGGTTTGCGTTGGAAGGGACTTCAAAGAACGCCTAGGTCCACTCCCCTGTCATGGGCAGGGACATCTTCCACTAGATCAGGTTGCCCAAAGCCTCATCCAACCTGGCCTTGTGTAAGAGCTGTGTAAGATGGCCAAATCCATGAATTAGTGCACCAATGCCCTATTGCCCACACCAGTCTTCCTCCCTGGGCAATAGCTTCTCTTTCTGAACTATTCCCTTGGATGTTCCCTCTTCCTTTCCCTAGTCCTTGGTGTTTGTACATGTATGTACAGGCTTTCCAGCTGTCCATCCCAGACCTTCCCTGAGACCTGCTGATTTCTTATGCCCTCTGATAGAGGGTTTTCCGTTTTTAAGAGGCCTTGCAAGCATTAGTAATACGCCTGGGCCAAACTGTTGGGCTGAGAGAAACAAGCACAGAAACTCTAACAGCAGGGCTCCAGGAAACAGAGGTTTGCAGGGCTGATCCAGCCTTCATCCCTGAGAGATCTCCACCATGCAGGATTGACCCACTCATCCCCAGATTATGAAGACAGTCATAAGAACAATATCTTTCTACGACAAATGTCATTTTAGGGTGACAGAGTTTACAAGGGACTGAAGCTTTCCCAAGGGCTTCAGAAGAGTCTGACTGGTGACGTCAGGAAGAACAGCCACAAGAAGTCACATCTGTGTTAATGCATGAGACTGCAGTCATGTCTGGGTCACCCCCAAGCAGTTTTTATAGTCAAAATCTGACCTCTTTGCTGCAGGAAATGCTGGTGGCTCAGGAGTGTGAGGGAAGCCCATGAGCCACACACAACAGGGTAAGCTTGAAGACCAGCTTGTTGCACACTGATGGAAAAGGCACCTACTCCCTGTTCATCAGAAACAGGGTCAAAATGCTTCTGCCACAGTGATCTCCTTGGCCAAGTCATCCCACAACCTGGTCAGAAATGGATTTAGGGTACAAGGAACCTCGGGAGGTTGCTTAGTTCAACCTCCTCTTCAAGGCATGTCTCTGAGTAACAGCAAGTCCTCTCATCCAGGGATGTGGATCTAGAGCTCAGTGAGCTTTTTGGCTGTGTGGTGCATGCACGATACATGCACACCACTGGTGTGAATTTACACAACTCTAAGTAACGTTGATTCATCCCTTCCTTTACTCCCAATAGCACCAACCAGTATGACCTCTCTCTCCCACCCCAGCTTAGGGGGTAATGCTTTAAGGTCCTGTCTTCTACCCCTCTTCCCACTTCCAATAGCACTCTGGTGCCATACCCACTCACGAAACACCAACTCAGACTTGTGTGATCCTTCAGTAACTTTGCTGGAGGTTCAGACTACCTGGGTTGAGAGTGGAGGACAAAGAGTTTGAGAGGAGGCAGTGCCTAGAGACCCACCATTATTGCTCTGGTGAAAGCAGCCAGGAGACCTTTGCCAAATTACATGTGGAATTTCACACACTGAGGGCAATCGGGCGTTCCTGTTTCCAGGACTAGAAATACAAACCGCTCCGGGAGTCTGTCCAGGAAGCAGCTCAGACATGCAGCAGAAATCAGGTCGATCTGCTTTTCAAGTGACATCAGAACCTCAGGCAAAGCCAAGCTGGTGTCATTCCTTATCCCCAAACCCTGTGTGCTCTGCATGTCTCTGTGCATAACATGCTGTGTTTTTCTTACGGGTACTCTCTAAGCCAAACCTATTTTAAGACTCTTCCCAAGACACTGTAGGTTAGAACTAGCTTTATGACTAACCAGGGTTTCTACATGGGGCAAAGGAAAACCGACAGCTTGAGACACAGCTGTCAAGGCCAAGTCTACTTGACTACCAGCCATATTTCCTGGTCCAGAGGAGAAGTGCTTTTCTGCTTCTCTTTCATATAGTGTCCAGGATGGGCTATACAGCCATCAAGCCATTAGTGCGAACAGCAGATTTATTCTGTTTTCTTCACCACACTTAGGAAAACCAGCCATCATTTGCAGAGTCACAACTTCACGTCATGGACAAAACCTTGTGCTGCAGCACAGTTGCCTTCAGGAGGTCTGGGGAGACACTGCAGGGTGGGACAAGACAAGCTGTCCCCATGCTGTCCCCAAGAGTGGCAATGTTCTGGCACCTTTGTTCTCGCCCCGAGAACACGGAGGGAATGGCTGGTTACAAAGTGCACCCTGGAGGACTGCAGTATATCATCGTAATGGATGAACATGCTGATACAAGTGCTCACCTTATCACATCTGATTAGGGGTTTAGTGCTCACATAGTTTAAACATTAATATTTGCCTATTTAAACAGTGTGCCCTAGTTCAACCTGGCCATAGAGGTAGTCACCATGACTGAGTTTGGAGATTTTATAAGTGCACTGGGGGAGTTTGGGCTATACCAGAAATTGCTGGTATTGTTCCTCTCCCTTCCACTACTTCTTAATCCTTTCCAAATGATTGGCCAAGTGTTCATGGTTGTGGATGTGCCGCATCACTGCGACACCAGCTGGATCCGCGCCGTGGGCCCCAACCTGACCGAGGAAGAGCAGCTGAACCTCACTCTGCCCCGGGATGCGGACGGGGCGTACGAGCAGTGCTTCATGTACTCGCCGGTGGACTGGGACCTCAGCTCCATCAGGGCATACGGCCTGAACGCTACGGAGAAATGCAGCAGCGGCTGGGTGTACCCCTCAGCACAGCCACCGTCCCTGCTGACCGAGGTCTGTAATCGCCGTTTGATGTGCCGGGGATGTGGATGGGATGGGATGGGCATATTTTGTTCTGCAGTTTCATAAGGTAATTCCAGCAGTGGTGCAGTCAGGCTGAGATCTACATCAGGCACTGTGGGACCTTAGCTCCATCACACTGATTGCAGTTGTAATCCTTGGGAGGTTGTTGCACAAAGACCATCATGTAGATGCCCAGGGGGGCCACCACAGGCAGAGACAGTGAGGGTATGAGTCCAGCACATGCTCTGCCCACCATCCCTCCCCTTTCCAGTTTCCAGACCCTTGAACCCATGAGGTATCTTGCCTGGAGGAACCTTTTGGGTCTCCCTGACAGAGTTTCCCTTATTCTTCAGACTGGTTCTCCTCAGTCTCTCCTCAGTTCTCTGTGAAAGACGTTTACCTTTCCAAAGGCTTGTCATTGATATTTCTGCGGCCTCCAGAGACCTTCAGGGCTGCAGCAGGTCATCCTAAGGGCCATGCAATCGAGCAAAGGCTCTGTCAGCATCCCCAGCTTCTCCCTCTCTGGACCTCTGTTCCTCTCTCACTTTCCCTCATTCCTCCCTCTTTTCCTATCTCTCTCCCTTCCTCCCTCCCTACTGCTCTCCTTCCTTCTCTCCATTTCTCCTTTCCTCACTCCCAGCTCCAGCACTTTCTCTCAAATACCTTCCTCTTAGCTGAAACCAGAGGAGAGAGTCCAGCCTCTGGCATTTGCATAGGCTCCTTGGGGTCCCTGGAGCACTGTGTCCATTTCACAGCTTCTCTAGAGGCTCCTCAGCAGCTACTGCATCCCTTCCTACTCCTGCACCAGTCCTCCTTTACCAGAGAAAACACTGCTCACTTGCCGTCTTCCTCCTTCCAGCCTGTCCTGACTTTACAGCCAGAGAAGCAAGCTGCTAGGACTCTTATCCCAAGGTCCCACTTTAACCAAAAGTTGCCAACCAGGAGGCTCCCTCAGGGATGCCTGGGCTGGAGGGGAGTCTGGCAGGTCCCAGCACTAGGGAGATGTGCACCATGATGAAGAGGCAGGCTAAGCACCTCATATACCTGTCCCACCTCTCACTCATGTCCTATGTTCATGCCATGGAGGCTCATGTCCTTAGAGGTGGGCTCTCTGTTTCCAGGCGTTGAAGCAAGAGCTTGAGCACCTGACTCTTGGGTCCACCGTGGACCAGAAGGGCTGCCCACCCTCAGAAAACAGCTGGGGTTTGTCAAGATCAAAAGCATCTGTGTTTCTTTCCTCTAGTTTGACCTGGTGTGTGACAGGAAGGACCTGACCGACATCTCTCAGTCTGTCTACATGGCGGGGCTTCTTCTAGGAGCCATAATTTTTGGGCCACTAAGTGACAGGTAAGGATCACAGTCATCTTCCCAGAGTTATTGTCCAGCACCCAGGGACAGATACAGCCTTACTGGGGAGGGGGGGAGGTCATTCAGGAATCACAGGTCTAGCCCCAAAGGGTATCTCAGCTACCCAAGGGTGTTTCCAGGAATCCCAGAAACCTCCATTCAGACACAGTGTTAGACCACCTTGTGTTAATCAGACTGCATGTCCCTCCTTGTGGTTCTGGTCAGCTCATGTTGACCTGGACCAAAGTCATCAGCTCCCAAGAGGACACAGCCACAGAGAGGACAAGAAGAGGATGCGTACAGGTGCCTTACAGCGGAACCAGCATTATAATCCACTTCAGTCTCATCCTCACTGCTCTCAAGAGGGGGGACATCAGGACCCTTTCAAGGGCTGGTTCTTTAGCAGCATCTCCTTTCATCTTCCCTAGCACCACAACGAGTCAAAAGTGGAGATGCTGATTTTCCTGTCAGTTACTTCCCAGGGTGTATAGAGGAGGTTTGTTACATGGGTGTCAAATCTCCTCTGGTGTGAATGGTTCTCAAATAACTTTGTATTCCACTTGGGCTCTTCTCCACCTCCACAGAGTCTCTCCAGATACCAACTGTGTCCTCCCTATTCCTCCACAGGATAGGCCGTCGGCCAGTCATTCTGATCTCACTCCTCGTCCAGGGCTTGTTTGGTGTAGGAATTGCCTTTGTGCCCCATTTCTACGTGTACATGGCCTTCAGATGTGTTGTGGGGACTTCGGTGTCAGGAATTCTGATTACTACCTTGGCCTTGGGTGAGTAGGATGCCCTGAGGCTGAAAGATGTGGACTCACAGCATGCAATAACAAAAGATGCATGTTTCGAAAATGATGACCCTGAACCTTCATTCTTCTCCTCAGCTACAGAATGGGTTGGTGCCTCCTCCCGGCCAAAGGCAGTGCTTACTTCTCACTGCTGTTTCGCCATCGGACAGATAGTGTTGGCTGGCTTGAGTTACGGTATTCGCAACTGGAGGCTGCTGGAGATTGCAGGATCTGCCCCAACATTTGCCCTTTTCTTCTACATTTGGTAAGCAAGAGCAAGGCAGAGCTCCCTGAAGATGTGACAGGAGGGGGTATGAGGGGTGGCAGTGAGGAGGCCGTAGCTAAGGAGCAGGCTGGGTCTTTCCCATTATAGTGCAGATGCTGGAGGGGCTTCTGCAGAGCTCAGCACATCTCCCTGGGGCACTGGACCCCCCCGAGAGCAGCAGCTACTTTGCTTCAGGTCTTCAAATGTGGCCTTTTGGGTCTAAATGTAGGCCTAGAAAACCTGACCTGAGGGGATATTTAGACCCACCCATCACCTCTGATGCCTGCTGATTGCTGGATGTGGTTGCAGGGAGACGGGCTGTGGCAAAACTCACAGGCAGGTCACAGCAGCATCTCCTGATTTCACCTCCGTGGCAGGGTGCTACCAGAATCGGCTCGGTGGCTGGTGACAAAAGGCAGAATAGAAGAAGCTAAGAAGGTCCTTCAGAAGGCAGCATCCGTCAACAAGCGCCCCATCCCACCAGGACTCCTTGAGCAGGTACCTGAAACGGCACGGGGAACGGCTAGTTCTCTTCAGAGACTTTCCTCTGCCTTGGCTTTGTAGCAGCCATTGGCAGGAGGTCGTCTGAGAAACGTCTCTCCATGCCCACTGGGGATGGTGTCGGGCTGGACTGTGGGTGACTCCAGCTCCAGCTGCGTTGTACAGAGGCAAGGTCAGGGCAGAGGCACAGGTTCTGCTGCGGCTCAGCCCGGGGCTTTCTGGAGTCCACCTTGGCATATGCAAAGGACCCAAACGCTCCCCTGGCTTGCCTGCCTTCAGTGAAGGCTGCAGGAGTGTTGAGGATGAGAGCAAGGTCTCTGCTTCCTCCCTGGTTTTCCATGTCTAAATGCCCCAAGCGGGGGTTGCCCAGCCCAAAGTCCCTGCACTGGGAAACGTTCAGCCCGAGGAACCTCTTAGTCCCCCAAGCAGTGCGTTGGGCACGCAGGGCACAGGCGCAGGAGCCCAGCCCCACGGGGCTGCCCTCCCTCCCAGAGCCGTTTGGGGGTCACTGGCCTGTCCCGCTGAGGCTTCCCTTTGGCTGCAGCTGGAAAAGCAGCTGGCCGGGGGCTTCCTTGGCCCCGCTTGACTCGCTGCCTTTCTCTATTTTGAAGCTGAAGCCTGAGAAACAGACCGAGTCGGCAAGTATCCTGGATCTCTTTCGGAAGAAGCATCTCCGGAAGGTGACTTTAATCATGTCATGCGTCTGGTAAGACATACCCTTGTTCCCTCTTTCCAGCCCTTTAGGTGAGGAAGAGATTGGGGCTTGACAAGAACTATAAATTCAATTCAAGTCATTCTTCAGGTTGTGTTTACGTGTACATGTTCATCTGCTATCTTTGTGTCCCCCCATACTGGACCAGGTCTACCTTGTCTGGGCATGAGGGAAAGCTGATTATTCAAGATGTGTGGAGTTTGTGAGAGGCTGGACTAATTCCAGTTTTGGCAGTCCCTGAGCCTTGGGGTAGTTTTGTGCCCCCCAAAAAGTTCTAGGTGTAGTCTGAAAGTCACTCAGCATATCAGGATCCATAATGCCTTATCACAGAATTGTGTCAGGTGAAGCAAAACAGAGATTTTTTTTTTTTTTGGAGGGGTTTTAATACGTTGTTAGTGGTCTAACCATTCTAATTTTTGAGGACAAATCTCTGGAAAATCCATCTGGTTACATGTTCTATTCCACTTTATTTGCATTTCAGGTTTGCAGACAGCCTTGTCTACTATGGGTTGAGCCTTAGCGTGACAAGTTTTGGTCTGGACATCTACCTGACACAGCTTGCCTTTGGGGCGGTGGAGTTACCAGCTCGATTTTGCTGCATTTTCACGCTGCAGTGGTTCGGGAGGAAGAAAACCCAGGCCGTTCTCCTGCTGGTGTCTGGCCTGCTGTGTCTCATCATCACCGGCATCCCTGAAGGTGAACAACTTCTTTACAACCTGAGAGCATAGCTAGGCAGAGCCCCAGCCAGCTCTATCCTGGTTCAGACCCATCTTCCCAGCCCGCCTGGCCGCAGACCTACCCAGGGTCTGAGCTGCCCAACGTGCTGGCTTCCTCTCTGCATGATCTTCGTCTCCTTCAGAGCTGTGCCTGGTCCTTCCACAGCTCCTGGCCCTTGGCAGGCAGTGTCCATTACACACCACCACCCACTAGACATTCCCCATGATGGTATACACCACCACCTCCTCTCAGAAAAGTGTAGCAAAAAAGGTGTTTTAAAAGTCACCATGCCTCACTTCTCTAGATGAACAGGAGAAGCAAATGCTCCTCCCCACCTGTTTCTGCCCACACATTGCCGCAGATCATACCCTCGCCCCTGCTGCTGTGCTAGTGCTCTGAGAAAGGCTGTAGGAAAGAGAGGGCCTGCAAAATGCTTTCAAGCTCCTGGATGTGGTATTTCCAACCAAGCCCTCCCTGAAGACCTGTGGTGGCTCAGTGGCTCACACCAGTTGCACATTTAAGAAATGCCCAAGGCCTCAGGAGAAACCTGGGCTCTCTTTGCCAGCAGTTCGGAGGGTATATTTTCCAGGAAAGGGTGTACTAAAAAATATTTCCAATGGTTTAGGTGGTAGATTTGCTTGGTAAATCCATTTCCCAAGAAATAAAACTGCAGAGACCTTTGGTCCAAACTGAACCTTCTCCACAGAGGTCACAGCAGCAGTCTCTCCTCCTCCCCTCAGATCAGCCTGTGGTGACCACTGTCCTGGCTGTTATTGGCAAGTTTACAGCCACGGCCGCCTTCTCCACCTCCTATGTCTACTCCGCAGAGCTCTTCCCCACGGTCATCAGGTGAGGTCTCCCCACACATCAGAGCTTCCCTCTGCCATGGCTGGTGACAGCGGTGGGGCAAGAGCCCTGTTGTCTCCATGGCTACACTTGGTCCCACGGTGGTCCAGGGGATTCTGAGCCCTGCCCACTCCTCCAACTGTCCCTCCCTTCCCCAGGCAGACCGGCGTGGGGCTGTGCTCCATGTCAGCGCGGGTGGCGGGGATCATGGCCCCACTGATTCGCCTCCTGGACCAGTACCACCGGACCATCCCCATGGCCATCTTTGGGAGTGCCCCCGTGTTGGGGGGGCTTCTCTGCGTCCTGCTGCCTGAGACACGTGGCACCGACCTGGTGGATGACACGAGGGCAGCCGCCTCCCAGCTGAGGTGGGTACCTAGAGCTCTGAATTTAAGGCAAAAAAATTCTAAAGGTGCAAATTTATGGCAAAGAGACCTATGTCAGAAACCAGGATGGAAAGAGTATCATCTCTTCCTCTTTCCTTCTTGTCTTCAGCAGCAGGAGACTGGAAATTTTGCCCAAGAGAGACACCACAGAGGATGGAGTAGATTTGGAGAAGGACATCTACAGGGACTCAGACAGAAGGTGATGAATGGACAGGCATACACTAAATGCCTAGTCTGATCCAATCTGCCTTAAAGCAGACCAATGAGGCGTTGCTGTCTGGAAACTGGTCTTTCAGATGATCAACAAAATAGTCGTGGTCGGAGGGAGAGATGATCTGTGTCATTCTGCGTCTGGAAAAGATGCCCTTCAAACCGTTCCTGAAAGCCAGTCCGTAATGCCTGGCTGCGCGAGTCCTCCCGACGTGTTTCCCAGTCCGTTGCAAACTGGTACCCGTGGAACCATCCCTGTCGGTTTTTACAGCAATAACGCCCCGCCAGTAGAGCGGTAGTACTGGGCAAGCGAGCGCCGGGCTCTGTCCCCCCTGCACTAATGGCTTGGGCCGTCAGCCTCCTGGTGGGTCCGAGCCTCGACGTTTGATCAGGATGTCACTGAAACCCGTCACACACGTATTTAGCTTTTATTTCTATGTGGTGTTGAATTTGAGTTTCTACATGAATAATATAAATTATACTCTGAGTTTGATAAGAGACACTTGTAATGCAATATGTGAATAATAAATGGTGTTGATTTTTTTGTTTCCTACTGTTTCACAGTTGGCCTTGGTAACTGCTATTGGCTCCGGAGTGTTTTCTACACAGAAATTGTAAGTCTGTAATTTACCACACAGATGGAAACGCGTTTTGTTTCCATCAGCCACCAACAATGCAGAAACAGAGTGTTAAAGCGGAACGACTGAGTTCAATTAGGACTTTTTTTTTATTTCCAAGTCTTCAGATGAACAATCTGTATTTATTTTCTCCACCAGCAGCTGTGGAATTTTCCTGAATGGTCCGTATATGCTGCAATTCAATGTCGTTTGGGCATCTGGACAGCTTTCCCCAGTCATGACCAGTCTTTAACTGTGACCTTGGTTGGGTGCTGCCAGCTCAGCCACAACATTTTAGTGTCACCTAGTGTCACGCAAAAGAAAAAGAAGGTTCATCTCCCCTCTTGCACTGCTAGTTTGCAAGCAGAGAATGTATTTGGTGCTTCTAACGAAGCTATCTGCTCACAGCACACACACTGTTGGTTAAAGAAGGCTCGTGACTCAGATTTGTAGCACCCTTTTGTTTCCGATTGCTTTGTGCTGTACTAATTGGTGTTCTGAAGGCTGGGGTGGCCCAAGTCTGGGTCAGGCATGCCTGGAGGTGGTATTCATTTTGTGCTTTGGTGCACAAAATCTCCCTAGTGGCATATGGTACCTGTCCACAGCTGGAGATGAGGCAGGATCTGGTCTTTGGCACTGACTCATGGCACAGGGTCACAAGAGCAGCATTAACACTGCCTCTCCTCACCTCCTCAGCCATTCCCGACCGGGTCCCTTTCTGCGAGCTTTGCTCCGATCATGGATCTCGGACCTTCCCAGCGTGACATTGGAGGAAGGAGAGGACAATGTCTTCTAGTCAAACGGCAAGGTCCAGGATCCTGACACCTCTGTCCCAGAGTCAGGAGCCAGGGTTACAGCATAGTTTGTTGGTGTCACTGACACCAAAGATGTGTTGATTGTCTTGGTGGTCCCTGTGGGGCTCCTCTGGCAACACAAAGTGCTTCACCCTGTAGCTCTTCATCTCACCTCGGGGATCAGGGCCAGGCCAGGGTCTGGTGCCCTTTCAAGTCTTAGATACCTCTGACTCTGCCTGACCAGCTTTCTCAGCAGTGGGAAGGTTCCGATACATGAAACTGGGTCTACTCCAAAGGGAAATGGAGGTCAAGAGGTTCTGACCTGAACACAGACAGGTGTAAATGAGGGTGAAATTGCAGGAGCATGGCCTCACTCCCATGTCTGATATAGGAGGTCCTGAAGAATGCTTGGACCATAATAGATATGCCTTAGCAATCCTTTCATAGTGTCCCATTTGCTCTCCACTGCTACCTTCGGCATCTTCCCACAACTGGCCCTCCAGTCATGGCTTGCTAAGCCCCTTTTACCAAGCCATGGTCTTACCAAGCCATGGTCTTACCAAGCCAAGGTCTTACCAAGACCTTATCAAGGTCTTGCATCTGCTTTTCCCACCTAAACCTTGTTACATCATTTTGTCCTCACCTTCTCTTCAGTCTGTTGGCTCCCTCCCCTTGGCTATTGGGTCATCTTCTGTCCCTTAATTGTCCCTTCAGGTCACCTGAGACACTTTCCATCCTTTGCCCATAGCCTCACCATGATGAAAACCCAAAACGTTCCATTGTATATATGCAAAAGTGAGTTTGCATTCTCATGCGCTATTCCGCCACACCTAGCTCAAGTCTTTAATGTGAGCTCTATTAATTACACTGCAAGACCATGTATGGGTCAAGTAGCAGTGACATTAAGACACAGCAAAACCATTGGACTTCCTCCCATATCTGCTGAGCAGTGCAAAATGTCATGAGTCAAGATATTCAGGTGCTCTTCAGCCCAAAGCGCACCATCCAGTGGTCTTCAAATTAACCAGGTGCAGTGGTGTGGAGAAGAGAAGATAAAATTGATCTTCAGTCAACTTGAGACATGAACGAGACGGAAGCAGACACACATCAGATGTGCTTTGACACTTTTATTTATGAAGTGAGCTGAAACAGAGAGTCTCAGAGCAGAATTCCCAAGAGGAGCTGTGTTCACTAATAACAGTGCATTTTGCTTCAAACTCTTCCCTCAATCTTTACCCTCAATGCCTTATTTTCCACAAAAGGTCAAAGCAGGCAGCCCCAAGTCTTTGCCAAGGAAAGAGTGCTCTTGGGCAAAGGACCGACCTCCTCTATAGTCAGGGCCACTGAACAGGAGCACCACAGGAAATCCTTTGAAAAGCAGTGCCAGAGATGGCACCACCGGCATCCCCTCCTGGTGGGGTATTGTGGCATGTCACCGACTTCATCCAAAACTCTGTCTTCATCAAACTGCATATCCGTGGAGTACTTGAGCCACGGAAAACATGCAGGCATGACAACAGGGAGAAGAGATAAAGTCTGATTTAAAAGCTTCTTGACAGTACCAGAAAATAGCCTTTGAGCTGTATACAGACAAAGCTGGAGCACCACCACTGTTTAATTTCTGGCCTTCATCTGTCTCAAGCCAGTGGTAAAACAAAGTCATCTTGAGGGACAGAGGACAAGAGGAGGGGAAGCACAGTAAAAGCTTTTTTAATTCATAGTATAAGACAAAAGTGGTCCTAAACCGTTTAAAGACAGAAATGGACAGAAGGAATAGACTAGAAGACAGCAGAATAGACCTGATAGTTCCCAGAAAGATCTGTGTTTTCTCCTAAGACACCAACTGCCACAATGTCTCTCAGCTTCCTGGAACAGAAAAATTAATGTGGTCCTACACCACAGCCCGACAGCAGAGTCTTCTGTGCACAAAGCATCATGGCATGTTTTAATTCAAAGCCACCATCACTGAGGAAAGAATTCTGCTGCCCGTTAGACACGCTTGCTCATCGCTTGCTGTTTCTTCCATCACATTTTTGTTTCTCAGCTAGGGATTTCAAATTTAAAAAAAAACAAACAAAAAAAACCAAAATGAAAAGGAGTGTTTTTGAGAGGGTGAGAAGATCACGCTAGACAGTCAAGAGAAATCACTCCTTCTTGCAAGTGTGAGATTGTTTTCAGTACTGCATCTGCTCTGGCTTCCTCTTAGTGAGCACAGTACTCCTCTGCAGGTCTATTCAATGCTCTAGCAGGCATCTCACGTGGAGAAAGTTTACGGTCTCACATTCCCGGAGACGGGACAGGACAAAGGAAAAGAAAATGTTACCTGCATCCTGGTTTCTGATTTCTTTCTTTTTTCTCTTAAATGAAAGGCATCAGATTCTCTCCAGTGAGAGCACTGTTGAACACCAGAGGCAGCGTGCAGTGCCTGAAGACAAGCTATAGAGGGAGGTACAGGAAGGCAAAAGAGAAAATGAAAAACAAGAATTGGCAGTGACTGCTTGAGAGGTGGTGGTGTCCCGCGAAGGGAGACCCTGCCTGGCTCCAGTGCCAGCACAGCACTGGGTTGCCTTTACCTACAGCCACTTGAGGCTCTGCTAGAAGTGAGTGGTCTTTGTGTACTCATCGTCTTGACCACCACCTTTTCCTTTCATGTGGTCATTTTCAGAGCTTCTGTTGGCATTTTCACAGACCTAAAGAAAGGGAAAAGAGTTTAAAAGCAAAGAAAGACCCATTATGAGCTGATGGCAGCCTTCTCTGAGACATGCAGCCTTCAGCAACCTGTCTCCCCATTCACCACTCGCTCTCTGGGCCACTGTGGACGCCCTTCTCCCAGCAGGATGACAAAAGTATCAGGGTGCAATTCCACCCAGTCCCATGGGGAATGGGGGCTGGGAGCTAGGAGAGGCAAAAAGCCAGAGAACATGGCTACAAGGCATTGGTCCTTTCCTGGGGAGGGCCTGAGGAGCCAAGCAAAGCACCAGCCACTCCTGAAGTCCTTCCATTCCAAGAACAGGAACAAAAGGATGACCACCATGGACAGGGTTATGGGGCCTCCTCCCCTCCCTCCGCACTGCGGCAGTCCCGCTGTCTGCCCTCCCACCACTGCAAGCCCTCAAAAACACCCCCAGCCCCAGCCCATGCAATGCTGACAGTGTCCCACAGCTCTGGCATGCCACATCCTTGCCCAAGAGGGTCTGGTGGTCCCCATGGCCAGGAGGCAACATGGGCACTGGCAGGCACCCACCTCAGCTGGGGTGTGGCCATCCCCCATGTCATCCACCAGGTCGGTGCCACGTGTCTCAGGCAGCAGGACGCAGAGAAGCCCCCCCAACACGGGGGCACTCCCAAAGATGGCCATGGGGATGGTCCGGTGGTACTGGTCCAGGAGGCGAATCAGTGGGGCCATGATCCCCGCCACCCGCGCTGACATGGAGCACAGCCCCACGCCGGTCTGCCTGGGGAAGTAAGGGGCAGCTGGAGGAGTGGGCAGGGCTCAGTGTCCCCTGGGCGTAGCCATGGGGACAACAGGGCTCTTGCCCCACCGCTGTCACCAGCCATGGCAGAGGGAAGCTCTGATGTGTGGGGAGACCTCACCTGACGACCGTGGGAAAGAGCTCAGCAGAGTAGACGTAGGAGGTGGAGAAGGAGGCCGAAGCAGTAAACTTGCCGATGATGGCCAGGACAGTGGTCAGCACAGGGTGGTCTGAGGAGAGGAGGAGAGGTCGCTGTTGTGGGAGGAGGGAGGGCCCAGCAGTGCTCAGGGGTACAGGCTGGAGATGCACAGTGATAACTGTGTCACCTGCAGGCAGCCATCGCCTCTGAACAGGGCCTGAACATGGAACAAGGAGCAGCTCTGGCCTTTGCATGCACTTTGCATGCATCATCTCACCTCCCCACACATTAATTTTCCTAGAGGACAATTCTGCTAATAGGTGGCCTACTGGGCCCAGCTCTATGCTCTCCTATCGCAATCAGCAGGCAAAGGTTTGCTGATCAGAGTGGGCCTTGGGGAGTCGATCAAGTCCCTTGTGGCCATGGCTCCAGGGTCAGCTTAGTCCCTGAGAGATGTGAGCCAGCCTGGTTGGGAGGACAGGATCTGCACCAGCAAGATAAGAGTTGGGGCTCTGTGCCTCCCTGTCCCAGAGGTTGTCCTCTCAGGAAGGTAAAAGTTGGTTCACCTTCAGGAATGCCAGTGATGATGAGACACATCAGGCCACTCAGCAGCAGGAGAACAGCCTGGGATTTCTTCCTCCCGAACCACTGCAGCGTGAAGATACAACCAACACGGGCTGGGATTTCCACTGCTCCAAACGCAAGCTGTGTCAGGTAGATGTCCAGACCAAAATTTGTCACATTCAGACTCAGCCCGTAGTAGACAAGGCTGTTCACAAACCTGGAAGCCAGGCAGGGTGGCACTGAGCATATCTATTGGCCATGAGCAAACACAGTAGTGCTCTCCCATGACAACAATATGATCATGCCACAGCATTTCTGAGGGGACATAAAACCAGGTGAATACCACAGGACCATCAAAGCTGGAACAGCTCTAATCTTTCCCACAAATTAAACAGCACCTTGAAAAGCCAGAAATAGAAATATCCATCAATAACACCCAAAAAGTCACAAGGGGAATTGATAGTTATGACTAACCATCAATCCTTTCTTTAATTCACTGAGAGTTCCAGACAGAGAGGACCAGGGTATGTCTTACCAGACGCATGACATGATTAAAGTCACCTTCCGGAGATGCTTCTTCCGAAAGAGATCCAGGATACTTGCCGACTCGGTCTGTTTCTCAGGCTTCAGCTTCAAAATAGAGAAAGGCAGCGAGTCAAGCGGGGCCAAGGAAACCCCCGGCCAGCTGCTTTTCCAGCTGCAGCCAAAGGGAAGCCTCAGCGGGACAGGCCAGTGACCCCCAAACGGCTCTGGGAGGGAGGGCAGCCCCGTGGGGCTGGGCTCCTGCGCCTGTGCCCTGCGTGCCCAACGCACTGCTTGGGGGACTAAGAGGTTCCTCGGGCTGAACGTTTCCCAGTGCAGGGACTTTGGGCTGGGCAACCCCCGCTTGGGGCATTTAGACATGGAAAACCAGGGAGGAAGCAGAGACCTTGCTCTCATCCTCAACACTCCTGCAGCCTTCACTGAAGGCAGGCAAGCCAGGGGAGCGTTTGGGTCCTTTGCATATGCCAAGGTGGACTCCAGAAAGCCCCGGGCTGAGCCGCAGCAGAACCTGTGCCTCTGCCCTGACCTTGCCTCTGTACAACGCAGCTGGAGCTGGAGTCACCCACAGTCCAGCCCGACACCATCCCCAGTGGGCATGGAGAGACGTTTCTCAGACGACCTCCTGCCAATGGCTGCTACAAAGCCAAGGCAGAGGAAAGTCTCCGAAGAGAACTAGCCGTTCCCCGTGCCGTTTCAGGTACCTGCTCAAGGAGTCCTGGTGGGATGGGGCGCTTGTTGACGGATGCTGCCTTCTGAAGGACCTTCTTAGCTTCTTCTATTCTGCCTTTTGTCACCAGCCACCGAGCCGATTCTGGTAGCACCCTGCCACGGAGGTGAAATCAGGAGATGCTGCTGTGACCTGCCTGTGAGTTTTGCCACAGCCCGTCTCCCTCCAACCACATCCAGCAATCAGCAGGCATCAGAGGTGATGGGTGGGTCTAAATATCCCCTCAGGTCAGGTTTTCTAGGCCTACATTTAGACCCAAAAGGCCACATTTGAAGACCTGAAGCAAAGTAGCTGCTGCTCTCGGGGGGTCCAGTGCCCCAGGGAGATGTGCTGAGCTCTGCAGAAGCTCCTCCAGCATCTGCACTATAATGGGAAAGACCCAGCCTGCTCCTTAGCTACGGCCTCCTCACTGCCACCCATCATACTTGCTTCTGTTGGGTCTTCAAGGATCTTTGACCACATCCCACTTACCAGGTGAATAAGAAAAAGGCAAATATAGGAGCAGATCCTGCAATCTCCAGCAGCCTCCAGTTGCGAATACCGTAACTCAAGCCAGCCAACACTATCTGTCCGATGGCGAAACAGCAGTGAGAAGTAAGCACTGCCTTTGGCCGGGAGGAGGCACCAACCCATTCTGTAGCTGAGGAGAAGAATGAAGGTTCAGAGTCATCTATAGAAATTATTTCCCCTGATGCAAACAGGGTGTTTCCCCTGGAGAACAGCTCTCCTGGATGAGAGGAAAAAAGGTTGGCAGTAAGAGCTCTGGCATTAGTGACACATGCAGATCACCAATATTTGGTGAGACACATCACCTCTTCTTATTGTCAGGGTGTCCTGGTCCTCTGCAAGAGGACGTGAGGCTCAGTTATGTCACCTTCTTGCTCTCAGCGTCCACAGAGCCCCTCACTGGGACAGAGCTGGGCCCCAAATCAGTCACGTCCCAGAGCCATGAGGCTCTCTCCCCACACTGAACTCCTGAGCTGGGAGGCTGTCCCCTTGCTCTTCTCTGAGCACTGGCATGGGACAGATGTTCCATGTTGCTCTCAGGGTTGAGGAGATGCCAAAGGACAGTGCAGAGCAAGACCTCACCATTTTTCAGCTGTTGTTCAAGTTGTGTGTGATCATTTTTATTTCTTTACAGACCTTTCCTATTGCATCTTGGGAGGCCCCATCCGTGTGCCTCAGGGTGTGGGCAACCTACTCACCCAAGGCCAGTATCGTCATAGTGATCCCTGACACCGAAGCCCCCACGACACATCTGAAGGCCATGTACACATAGAAATGGGGCACAAAGGCAATTCCTACACCAAACAAGCCCTGGAGGAAGATGGAGATCAGAATGACTGGCCGGCGGCCGATCCTGGGGAGAAAGAAGGAAGACACAGTCATTATTTGGAGAGACCTCATGGAGATGGGGAAGAGCCAGTAGATTACACAGTGATTGCAAGCCCCTCTCTTGAGGGTGACAAGGCTCAGACTAGAGTCTGGGTTGACACACGAAGCACCCTGCATGCATGCTGTGTCCTTCTCCCTTCCACTGCCCGTGTGGCCATGTCCTCATGGGACCTGAGGACTTTGGTCAGGGCCCCTGTTAGTGAGGAGCAGTGACAAAACGCACAGGGTGCAGTGCCCAGTCAGGCTGGGAGCAGTGTGCCACTCTGCACACTGCCAGCTTTGCACAGACCCTGGAAGGGTGGTTGTGTCTCCTCACCTGTCACTCAGTGGCCCAAAGATCATGGAACCTAGGAACAGCCCCACCATGTAGATAGACTGGGCGATGTCGTTCAGGTCCTTTCTGTCACACACCAGGTCAAACTGGAGGAAGAAAAAACAGATGTTTCTGCTCTCATCAGGCTCCAGCTGCTTTCTTAGGGTGGGCAGCCCTTCTGGTCCATGGTGGACCCAGAAGCTGGGTGTCCAAGCTCTAGCTCCAGCCCCTGGGAGCAGAGATCCCACCCCCAAGGATGTGAGCCTCCATGGTGTGCACAGAGGACAAAAGCCAGAGATGGGACAAGCCCACAGGGCACTCAAAGGTGCCCCTGTCCCAAGCAGTGGGACCTGCAGGACTCCCCTCCAGCCCAGGCACTCCCAGGGGAGCCTCCTGGTTGGCAAATTTTGCTTAAAGCGGGCTAGAAGTCCCAACAGCTCGCACCTTCCCAGAGGAGAAGGGATGAGGGCAGTGCTAATTCCTGACCCGAGCAGTTTCTGTTCACAGAGGTGTTCTGCAGCTGCCAGCACCCAGAGCGTGTCCGCGAGTCACACAGGGACGAGCACGAATAGGAAACAGAGAGAAGCCAGGAGGCACTGAAGGAAGTTCAGCCCTGCTCACAGGAGCACTGCTGGCATTGCTGAAGCTCCTAGTGGCTGTCAGATGGGCGGCTTTCAAGCTCTCCTCCCCTCATCAGACCTGGTACCTCCACACAGAGTGAGGAGCATTGAGGAACTCAGGCTGTTTCCACGCTGAGACCCCACAGCCGCTCGCCCTGACAGTCCCCACCATGCAAGGGAGCAGAAACCAAGCGCAGGGCGCTGCCTCCTGCCCCTGGCCGGGGGTCTGAAGCACAAAGCTGTGCGCAGGAACAGGTTGGAAGGTTGTCCTCCGTCTGGGGAAACGGGCAGGGAGACCCAAAAGGTCCCACCAGGAGTGATTAATCTCTCCACGGGCTCTGCCTGCGGCCCCGCTGGCATCTATATTGCAGCCCGCTTGCAGGCCACCCCTTCCAGCACCGCGCCTGGGGGCTGGGTGGTGGAGCCAAGGTCCCCACGATACACCCGATGTAAACCTCAGCGCAGCCCGTTCGTACAATGGCTGTCACCAGCTTCCACTGAACCGCGGAACAGGGCGGCCGTTGGGGTGTCCCATCCCTTCCACATCCCCGGCACATCAAACGGCGATTACAGACCTCGGTCAGCAGGGACGGTGGCTGTGCTGAGGGGTACACCCAGCCGCTGCTGCATTTCTCCGTAGCGTTCAGGCCGTATGCCCTGATGGAGCTGAGGTCCCAGTCCACCGGCGAGTACATGAAGCACTGCTCGTACGCCCCGTCCGCGTCCCGGGGCAGGGTGAGGTTCAGCTGCTCTTCCTCGGTCAGGTTGGGGCCCGCGGCGCGGATCCAGCTGGTGTCGCAGTGATGCGGTACGCTGGGAACCATAAAAAGTTGGCAGAACTGGTGGAAAGCCACGCTGAGGCAGGGACACAAGGTGAGCAGCACCAGCCATTTCTGGAACGGCCCAAAATCACCAACCGCTTTCAAAACTTCTCCGACGCCTGACATGGGCAGCAGTATGTGAAGCAGGACAGTGCTGGGACAGACTTGCCAGGGGGCTGGAATTAATGTTTAAACCTAAGATAAGCTCTGCAGTTGTAGGCAGCCACCACAAATACGTAGAGTCAGGACAGACTTCACGCCCGCTGTCGTACCGAAGGACACCGTGTAACGTATTAATCATCGCTGCGCCACTCGCAAACACACGGTGCTGGCCGGAGCAGAAGGACCCCGGTTTCAGACAACCTGGATCACTCCCTGGGGCAGGTGGCACTGACAGGGAAGAAGATTCTTCTCCAAAGCAACTGCAGGAGCTGCGTTTGCTGAACCACTGGGACGGTCCCCAGCAGTTCCGCTCAGGCACGCAAGGTTCAGAGGGGCCGAGGCAGCGCAGCGTGATGGAGAGCTGGGAAAAGTCTGGGGGAATAGATGGAGTGGTGCTACGGGATGGGCAGAGCTGGAGATGAGGAACCCTGGCCAGCTGGCGGCAGGAGATGCCATTTCCTTCACCTTTCACAGCTTCCCTGTGCAAACATGAGCAAGCCATGGGACATCCACCCTTCCCAGCAGTTCTGGGCCACCCCACAGGCTGGTGGGGGCTGTACGCAGGGAAGATGTCGGGAAGGCATATAGGGATGGGAGAAATCTGACACAGGGCAGTGCTGCTTGAGGCAGGTTTGGTAAATCTTAGCTCAAAATCCTTTCCATCTTAAAATGATCACTGAGAACATGAAAGCAACTCTGTTCAGCCCATCTCTGATGTAGGAACAGCATTTGCCTGAGGCCCCTTTGGAACGTCCATGAGGCAAAGCCTCCAGAAGTGCCCAAATGCAACTTGGATGCTCCTTCTCCTGCCCACAAACCTGTGGGAAGAGCATTGTATAAGCATGATGGCAACCAGTCCATGGCCGCCCCGTTTGAGTTGACCAGGGCACCTGCGCAGGTACAGCAGCTCCCTGGGCAGCCCGAGGAGAGGTGGTGCCCAGGCCAGCAGCCACAGGCAGGGAGCACCGAAGACAGAGAAAAGCAGGCAGATGCTGAACCAGGCAGAGGTGCTGGACGGCAGAAATTGGGTCTGCTCAAGTCAACTAGGAGACCTCAGATTGAGGTGTCCCTGTTCTCCTTGGTTCTGTTTCATCAGCAGGAGATAGGAGAGGCCAAACCTTGCTAAAAGCAGAATCATGCATGTCTGTGATCTCAGGAGCCTTTCCCACGCCTGATCCTGCTGTCTCCCCTGGCTCTCTCCTGGCTCCACGCTAGAAGGAGCCCAAGGCACAAAGCAGCCTCATCCACTCCTCTCCATCATGGCTTAAATGGGGAAGGCCAGGAGGGTTGGTCAGACACCAGTCACAGGTCTCATGGATCTGGAGAAGCAGGAGCCAGAGGGCTGGCACAAAACCCTGCCAGAACTTATGAGAGAGAAAATGGGGTCTGTTCTGCTCTGAGCAGCGTTGGAGAGCTTGAGCTGGGCACCACACTTAAAGGAGGCTGGAGGATGCTGAGGCCCTGGACTGAGCGCCAAAGGAAGGAGTGGGAACCCGTTGCTGGAGGTTTCCTGGAAGCAGCAGTGGTTGATTGGAGCCAGGTCAGATCTCTGGGCTGAGATGGCCTCCTCAGGGCCTGACCAGGGCACGTGTCCATGAGACACCTTTCCACGGCTTCTGGTAAAGGTCAGGAGGAATCTATCTATTGCAGTTCAGGAAGATCCTGTGCACCAAAGCCAAACCATGCCCCAACCTTCAAAACACCAGTTACCACAGAACGAAAGGATGCTACAAACCTGAGTGACTAGGTCTCATGGTCTGAGGGGTACACCCAGCCACCGCTGCATTTCTCCGTAGCGTTCAGGCCATATGCCTTGATGGAGCCGAGGTCCCAGCCCACCAATGAAAACACGGAGCACTGCTCGTATGCCCTGTCTGCATCCCAGGGCAGGGTGAGGTTCAGCTGCTCTTCTTTGGTCAGGTTGGGGCCCACAGCGCGGATCCAGCTGGTGTCGCAGTGATGTGGCACATTGGGAACCATAAAAAGTTGGCAAAACTGGTGGAAAGCCACACTGAGGCAGGGACACAAGGTGAGCAGCACCAGCCGTTTCTGAAGTGGCCCAAAATCACCAACCACTTTTAACATCTCCCTGATGCCTGGCGTTGGCAGCAGTATCTGCAGAGACAAGCTTCCCCGGGGCTGGAACCGTGCTCAAGCCCAAGATAAGCCTTGCAGCTGTAGACAGCCACGACGAGTGTGCGAATTAGAAGAAAAAGCATTTGTATTCACACGGCGTTGGGTGAAACAGAAATTTCAGGAGGTGCACACCCTCCAGGGGAGGTTCCTTTCCATTTGGGAACTCACCAGCTGGGAGGAGAGATTGCCAGAAGGTGATCGGGACGTGGTATGAAGAGCAGGGAAGCCCAGAGGCATGGGCTGTACGAGACACCTTGTGGTGAGCACCCACAGAGGGAAACATCCAAGGATGAAGGTAACTGGGGTGGACTAGTCAACTGTAGGAGGACTAGGAGGCACTGGACAGAGGCAGCATGGAAAGCCTTTAGGAGTGTCCATAAAGGGACTTCCTACAGAGGCAGGGATGGGAGACAAGACTGGGACATAATTCTCTGGGGCTTTTTAAGCAGGGTTTGGCCAATACTAGAAAGACTGTAAAGAAGTTGGTTTAGATGCAAGGGATGAGATTCAGCGACCCAGAACATCTCTTACCATCCCATGTCTTAAACTTGGAAATTACATTCACCCAAGGTAAAGTTTTCTGGATCTGCAAGTAAAGAGGACACCTCAAGAGAAAACAGAGTGCTAGGAAATGGCAAAGTAAGCCCAAGAGCCCAAAGGACACGGAACAGAAGAGGCAGCTTAGAAAGGGCCACCATCCAAGACCCCACTTTCTTTTGTTTTGTTGGGTTTTTTTTTGTTGTGAGAACATGCATGTTTTTAAGCGAGAACATGCATGTTTTTGAGAACATGCATGTTTTTAAGTAAACATGGATGGATGCATCCCAGCCAAAAGGCCTGGGGAACATGGCTGAACTGGACCATCCCTATCCCCTCCCAAAAGACACGCACCTTGCCCTGGACAATCCATGAAGCTTTAGAGAAACTTCTCCATTCCCACCTCCTGAGCAGGAAGACCGCTTCTGCATCTATTAATGGAGACACCATGACCTCCCTTCCAACAACACCCCATTAAGCTCTGAGTAAACCAGGTCAACAAAGCTGTCAGTGCACCTGGGAACAGAAGCCGTATGTTAGGGAAGAGTTTCCAAAAAGACCTCCAGTGAGAAGTCCTAGGGGTTTTTTAATTCTCAGGTAACATTTCCCTCCATTGCTAACGATCTTCTTCCATCACAGAAGATGGGCAAGAAATATTGCAGGATCTGAAGGAAAACTCTCGAGTTTCTCCAGTGCAGTGGTTCAGAGATTTGGCTTTCCGAGAAGGCATCAGGCCATCTGCTTGCAACCAGGCACTTCTCTTTTGCATGATAATTAGATGACACTAAAACATTGTGGCCAAGGTTGCTGTTAAATGATGACCACAAGTGGGGAAGGCTGTCCAGATGCCCACACAGTTTAACTGACATCACATTGCAGCATTCACCCGGACAAATCTACTGCCACAAGCACGGCAGTGGCTCAGCGCCAGGCCACAGAAGTGTTTCCCGTCTCATGGCACGAGGTTTACTGACAGTCTGCCAACAGTCTTGTCACAGGCACACGTGGACAAGAGCTTTCACTTCAGGCATCTCCTTGCTTTTCCAGCCCAAAGCATGACTGGTGATACTGGTGCTTACAGAGGAACAGCCCAGCCACAGCCAAGAGCCATCAGGATGAGAGATGGGGTCATGCCTGGGCTCTGCCTCTCACCACTGGTGTGTTTTCTTCTCACCTCTAGTATTGGGGGCAGGTTTGGGCACCAC
>VWZZ01007795.1:452010-472478 GCA_013399095.1 Psophia crepitans | reverse complement strand
TATATGCTGAGCATGGTGTCATACAGTATGGGATGTCCCTTCGGTCAGGTGGGGTCAGCTGTCCTGGCTGTGTCTCCTCCCAACTCCCTGTGCACCCCCAGCCTACTCACCCTTGGGGTCGTGTGAGAAGTGAGAAAGGCCTTGGCTCTGTGTAAGCACTGCTCAGCAATAATAAATATATCCTCAAGATATGTACGCTGTTTTCAGCACAAATGCAAAACACACTCCTGTATTAGCTACTATAAGAAAATTAACTATCCCAGCCAAAACCAGCACACCTCTCCAGCCTGTCCATATCTTTTTTTGTATAGTGGGGACCAATTCTGAACGCAGTATTCCAGGTGTGGCCTGACAAATGCTGAGTAGAGTGGGATAATGGCTTCTCTATCTCTGTTTGTGATGCTTTTGTTGATGCAGCCCAGCATCCTGTTGGCTTTCCTTGCCACAGCAGCAAACTGTTTACTCGTATTGAGCTTGTTGTCCACCAAGATCCCCAGGTCCTTCTCCACAGAGTTGCTTCCCAGCTAGGTAGATGCCAGCCTGTGTTGCTCTCCTGGGTTATGTTTTCCCAGGTGCAACACCTTACATTTGTCTTTGTTGAATTTCATAAGGTTCTATCTAGGTCTTCCTGCAGGGTGGCTCTTCCTTACAAAGTATCCACTTCCCCACTCAGCTTGGTATTATTGCCAAACTTCATTGGGGTAGACTTGACCCCATCATCCAGATCACTTACAAAAATATTAAAAACATTGGAGCCAGTATCAATCCCTGGTAGTCCCCACTTGTGACAGGTTGCCAGATCAAAAAAAGGCTATTTACCACCACCATCTGGTGGCCTGTCAGCTAGTTCCCCACCCACTGCATGGACCACTTGTCTAGACCATAAGGCATCATTTTCTCTAAGAGGAGGCTGTGGGAAATTGTATCGTATTTCTCTCTGTTGAATTCCAAGAGAAGAGGCTGCCACTGCAAAATATTAGAAAGATCTGAATAGTCTGACCCTAGAAAATAGCTATGTATTGATTAATGATCTTACAGTTCACAACAGAATGGTGGATAGCAGTATGTAAGCAATGTTGCCAGGTTCCACAGGTCTCCGTGATTTCATCTGATCAGTCTTCAGCCATCTTCATGTTGATTTCATAAGACATTTGCAAGTCCCTGTTGACAATGTTATGGCTGCTTGATGGATATCTCATCAAATGCATCAGAAAATACTCTGAAACCTTTTGAAAGATATATTGAAGGCAGGGCAGGAGCTAAAAATTCATCCAGCTGTTTCACTTAACTTTCAACATAAACCTTTTAATTTATTTTTTGTTTTTGTTGTTGTTGTAACTGAATGCCTTGAAGTTTTCATGCTTGGACCCAAATTTGGTCATGATATGTCTTCTTAAATTTAGCATAACATGTGCCAAGCTGGTGTGTATTAACACCATACACGATGCTACAATCAGGGATTGTATCTCAGCACAGATGTGGAATATTTTTACACTACCTGATTTTTAAAATGCTAGGCATACCTATATGGCTTATACATAGTTAGGATAGAGCAAAATATATGAAAATCTGGTCAATAATTATGGCTGAAGTAGATTATGTGAAGATGAAAGCAGCAATCTCAAGTTACTTCATGGTGCAGCTGAAGTGGTGGGATGTAAAGATGACTGAAGCAGGTAGCTGAACAATCCTTGTGTCTAAATAATTTCACTGTGGTTTGCCCAAATGGCCCCTGATTTAAAGTAGTCATAGAAGGGAAGTGAAGATGCAGAAAACAGGTTAGGAAATCTGTAAATGTTTGAGGTGTGTGTGACCTAATGTATGAACAAAAGACACAACGCTGGTAGTGACCAATACCTGAGTGAATGAATCTGTGATAACAACAGGTTAGTTCCATAATACTTGACATAACAGAAGAACACCTAGTATGGTGTCTAAAGAACTGACAGCTGTACAAGAGTCATGAATAACAGTCACTGAGCGACTGAATAGCTTCATCCCATTGGTTACATAGCACTTAATTACGATTCTTACTACTTGCCACCTTGCTTCAGCAAGGATACCTGAGACAAGCTGCATGACTGAAGCTGCTACAGTTCTTGAATGGTGGGAGAGGAATACTCTAGAGCTGTTGATACTGCATAGGCGATAAAGCAGATGATCAGGAATGGCCAAGGACCCTGGAGTGCAAGTAGTGGCCTCTGGAAGAGGCAAGTCAATGCAGATGAAAAAAGAAACCAGCAGTGAAAACCACAGCTCTTCCTGGCTGATTGCAAACCCCAGCTGAAGCTTCTCCTGTGAGGAGAACATTTATTAGGTCACCTAACCAGTGTAGATTCTCTAGTGTCTAATAAGGTGAACTGACGCAACAGTCCCTTTACCAGCCACAATCAGTAAGATCACTCCCATTTACAACTTATTTTCATGGCTTTGTTGCTCTGTCAAATTTGTTTGAAATTATTAGATGGAACGTTGGCTGTTGGGAGGAGTGAATATGTGGGCAGGTACACATATTCAAGCACAGTCACATAAGTTTTGTTGGTTTCAGAACATATATTTAAAAGGCTATTTATGAAAAAGTAAACAAAGTCTTTCTTTGAAGTGTGAATTATTTTTTTTTCTCCCAAGACAACTTTTCAGTGAAAAGCTTCTCTTTAAAAGGTCATAGCTAATGTATGACATAGAAATTACCGAGGTCACCAAAGATCTCTTCAAGCTGCAGATGCTGTGAATGCTTTGGTTCTCTTTTACAAAATGTACCATTTACTCACTATACTTTTTAGATTTTCTGTGGAATTTATTAAATATGTCTAGATGACTTTAAAAAACTCCTGACTCCCCAAGTAGCCATAATAAATAGAAGAACAATACATCTAAAAATACATTAAACAGTAGAAAAAGACATTGGCTAACCCTTCAAATGACACATAACTTTTTGACTCTCACAAAAAGTTTTGTGTATGTACTCACATTCTTTCTGTGCATCCAGATTTGGGCATTAGAGGACATAAAGTGGAAATCTTTGGATGAAAGCTTTGACTTTTCACACAAATGTGAGTTTCTTTGTCCTTTTTCTTTTACGGAACATAACAAATGAAGCTGGAGATCAAATCGATCAAGTTCCTGTTAATGAGAAACAGGACTGAAGGGAACTATTTAAATGCATGTCTACAACTTTCCTGATTGTGCTTCCAATAATTTAATGTATTTACAATCCTTAGTAATGAAGCATCTTCTGTACTCATCTATCTTGGAAGATCTATGCTGACCTATTCTGTGAAATAAACAGCGATCAAATGCTTCTCAAAAGTATGTCTAACTACAGGAGTAGGTAAAAATCTGGGAGATTTGATAGGTGTCATGCTCAATCCCTATTTGCAGGATAGCTCAGGGATATACCTAAGTGCCAATAGCTTCCTGTCGTGTGAGCTGAAGCTGCAACACCATTCCCTTTCCATTTACAGCCTGTCTCCAGCACTGCAGAGCTTGTGTGTTCAATCCAAATCTTACCTGTGGTCTTGAAATATGACCACACAGATGTCTTGTACAGTTTCTGTACGGCTAGGTGAAAGAGCTGGAATATCCTATGGCTTGGTGTCCTGGTTTCAGCTGAGAGAGAGTTAATTTCCTTCACAGCAGCCAGTATGGGGCTGTGTTTGGGTTTGTGCTGGAAGCAGCGCTGATAGTGCAGAGATGTTGTTGCTGTTGCTGAGCGATGCTCACACAGAGCCAAGGCCTTTGCTGCTTCTCGCACCGCCCCGCCGGCGGGATGGCTGGGGGTGTGCGGGGAGTTGGGAGGGGACAGACAGGGCAGCTGACCCCAACTGACCAAAGGGACATTCCATACCATATGGCGTCATGCTCGGTTCGTAAGGGGCTGGGGGGGAAGAAGGCGGGGGGGTGGGGACAGCGGCGTTCGGAGTGATGGCGTTTGTCTTCCCAAGTCCCCATTACGCGTGACGGAGCCCTGCTGTCCTGGGGATGGCTGAACCCCTGCCTGCTGTGGGCAGTGGGGAATGAATTCCTTGTTTTGCTTTGCTTGTGCACGTGGCTTTTGCTTCACTGATTAAACTCTTGTACCTGAACCCACGAGTTTTCTCACTTTCACCCTTCTCATTCTCTCCCCCTTTCTGATGCGGGGGACTGAGCGAGCGTCTGCGTGGGGCTCAGCTGCCGGCTGGGGTAGAGCCATGATACTTGGCTATAGGATGGGCATATCGTAAATTGGTTGTTACACAGGAAAAACAACACTTTATGTGGCAGAGAAGAACCACTCTCACTTGCATTTTAACATTGTTCTGCAGGCTACAGTGCTACAGAGGAAGTTCTCCTTTTAAATAATCTATTTAACAGTTATTGAGAATGACACAAAAAACTCCATCAAATATTTTGTCCTGTAGCTATTCTTACTGGTCTCAGACAGATGAAGGACATGTTTTAAGTTATTTGAATATTGCTTAAGAATGTTTGATCTTGACTATATATTTCTTAATTTTAATTTATTTTTGTTAGTCTAACTCCCTGCTGGAAATAAAATTTCATCTGTTTCTCCATAAGCCCATTTGTTAATACACCTGTCAGCCTTCTTTCTTTTAATGTATTATTATGTTTGTTTCCTCATTAAAACTGAAACAAACAGGGATAATTATGCTGATATATTTAATACATTAAAAGCTGGTAGTTTGGATAGTAGATATGTCTTTGTAGCACATGCACACTTTCAGAGCTGTTATCACTCTACTTCCCCATTCCCATTACTTACTAAAGCATATATTAAATTCAGCATCCTAAAGAACTCACATTTTAATAAATGGAAAGCTTCATCATGCAACAAAATAACAGGTTGTTTTCTTGTATTAGACCTTTTGTGCAGAGGAAAAACTTGTAGTATCTAAATATGAGATGCTAATGCAGCCATGCAGAAGAGCTATATCTGATGCAAATCACTCTTCCTGAAATTTTTTGCCCCAGCAAAGTTAATTTTTATTATTTTTTTTTATGAGGTAGAAAACAAACCATACTTAGGTAAGCAATGTGTTGATAATGCTGAAGGACATAAATGTAGGTTAGAGAATTATTTACTTTTACCTTTTACAAGCATAGCTATTTATTAATTTTTTACTTGTTCAACTAATTTTTGCATTTATAATTCCTATTATAGACTCTGATTCCCAAATTGTTTAAGCATAAGATTGAATACCATTAAAAATCAATGGGACCAAATACATAGTTAAATATGTTTAACTGTTTTTCTTAAGTAAAGTCAGTAAAAAAATATACCTTTGATAAAAAATCAAAACATTAGCATCTCAGTGGTATGGATGTGTGTTTCTCTCCTGATTGTTGATTGCCTGAATCCATTCCTCACAAAATCATGAGCAGAACTGCCACTCACTTTAATGAGGCAAGATCAAGGCTGTAATTTTTACCAGTGTACCTGCATTGCCCACCACCTACAAAAGTGTAGCAGTTTAAATGATTAAACCCATCAATACTTCGCAGTTGTTATGTCAAGAATAAGGACGCTGATGGAAGAATTATTCCAGCCCGTGAGAGCTGCCAGAAATCCAGGCGCTCTGCTGGACACAGTCAGAGAATTCCAGACCAAAGAGCAGCCCACCCAGGCCAGTAAGTCACAACTGAAAGCAATCAGTGATGGCACAAAGGGATCATGTATGAACATATTTTCGCTTATCAGACATTTTTGTACCTAGATTATCCTGTACTTCCAAAATTCTGAATACTAGTTTGCTAGTTTGATTCACTTAACCAAATGGCCTGTGATTTTCAAACAAATCTACACTACATACATAGATATTTGCAACTAAAAAAAAGTATCAGTACACACATTTTGGAATTAATGTTGGGGTTTTTTTTAAAAATTATTCATAGACTACAAATCTATGTCATTTCTCTGAGAAAAACTTTGAATAGGAAAATAATTGAAAATATAAAATTCCCTTGCATGGATGATTGGAAACAAAATTTTACACTTAAGCTCCAAGAGCAATCCTGAAGAACAGATTCTTGTTTAAAAAATTCTCACTCTGAAATGAGAGCTGAAGAAAAAAATGTCCTATCATTGATCACACAGACTCATTTCTTTCCTAACAGTAATTTGCAGGCTGACATCTGCGTATTATCTGCAATAATGTGCCACATCAGATTATTTCAACTTGAGCTTTGTACACTTAAAATTGTATTTCTCAAAAGTGGCTTGAAGTTTGTCAGCATTAGAAATCTTGTGACGCTGATTCACCACTCTGTGGATGAAATCCTGGCACATAAAGATTTTTTTTATTGATGATAATCTAGGTTTTATTTCAAACTTGGAGCATATTGCTAATGTTAATGTTATCCTTATTATTACTATTTATTATCGCTGATACTTATGCTGTAATGATACGTTATAACCATAATATCCAATAATGTGTGGCGATATGCAGTAATATAATAAACCAACAGCAATAGTAATAGTGATAACTTAAATAATTAATAGCATTTCTATAATGCCCAAAGCCTCCAATCACAAGTGAAGGTTCCAGAAGTGCTTAGAAAGCCACAGTCTTTCTCCCACAAAACATATGTGTAAATTCTTTTGAGACAGGGAAAAACATTTCAATCTATAGAATTCCTAATCAATGCAAATTGTAATTTTTTTTAACTGCAGGATTTTTAAGTAAAGAATCACTGACATGATGCATGCTGTTACTTATTCTCATCCTTATGCAGTTTGGCTTTCCTGAGAAGCTGCATTAATCCTTCTCTGAGGATGAGGCAGCACAACACGGACATCGTTCCTCAGGCCTTTCTGGAGCACTTGTTTCTCCTGTTCAGCCGTTGCTGATGGTTTCATACAGTCTCTCTCTACCAGGCAGTGCGTTGGACTTACTGAACGACTCCGATTGCTTTCTTACCATCTCTTGCAATCAAAGATAACTCCAAACAACTATGTTACGTAGGTGTTGCCTTAGGAGTAAATGTAAAAGCCTTTAATTGGAATTATAGGGATTTTTAAAAAGCTTCCCAAACTCTGCCATATCTTCAGGCAGCTAAGAAACAAAAAAAACCTCACAGCTTTCCTAATTGGAATACTAGAATTATTTAAAGTGAATACTGATCATGGGTTTCTTTTGCCTCAGAGTACATTCCTTTGAAAACCTCAGCCAACAGCTTTAATAATTAAATACTAGCTTCCTTTTTTTTGGTTGGGGTTTTTTTTTTTTTGTTTTTTTTTAATCCTGTAGAGTAGAAGATCTCAAATATCAAAATCAGTAATAAAAGGCTGATGGTATTGTGGACTCACGGGCCTGCTTGACCTTAAACTTTGCTATTTAATGTTTCTTATGTGCACAATATGTGAGGAGAATTCCTTTTCCCTGGTATAGCTGATTAAAACGTCTGGATGAGGAAAGGGATGGTGTACCTGGCCCACATTATTGGCTGCTCTCTACTTCACCTCAATCAGAGCTCAACATAAAAAGAATTGACTTTACAGCCAGCTGCTGTGGAGTACTGGCAATAAGCAGTATGCACCGATATCGGTAGGCGCTGGATGTCCAGCTGGAAGAGCGCTGCACTTCAGAAAGGGGGGGAAAAGCTGAGATCGCACTTTGCTACTGGGTCTGGGTGGTGTTCTGACAACCTGCAGAGGACTCCCAAGAGAAAAATGTTAAAGCTGAATTATCTCACTTCCCACATAAATCTGGCCAATAGAAAATCCCAAGCCACAAGTCCAAATATTGACTGTCCAAAATTGTGGAGGAAGTTTATCCCTGGATTACAAGAGCTGGGGCTGCAGGTTTTCCCAGCCCACAATCAGAAATACTGACTGTCACTTGTATGTCACCCTGCAGAGTCAGCTCTAACGCAGGCAAACCACAAGAATTCCTATGTTGTTTGTTGCAACTGAGATCCAGTTCCGGGAAAGAAAATATGCTCTTACAATCTATCTACCTACCTACCTACCTACCTACCTACCTACCTACCTACCTACATACCTACCTACCTATCTTTTTCTATGCCTATACCAGCTAACTAGGGCAGCCATAAGGTACAGCTTAGAAATGTGGGCTCAAATGAAGCAAAATAAACATTTTCATACCTATGGGAGTACTGTGTGCCTTCTCCAGGAGCGCTCTAAGCATTAGTATCTGTATGCTACACTGCTACATTTTTGGAACAGTCCTTGTCACAATTATCTTCCAAATTTCTCCCTGGGATGACTAGGGAATACCATTCACTGTTCATTCCCAGATGCCCTGCACACATTTCTGCTCTGAAAATTAAGGTAGTTAATAGTATGGACACAGGCCGTTCCATGCCAGCTGGCCTCATTGCCAATGTGTGCTCATCTTAGGTGTCTTTTATTCATGTTTTGTTGAAGGAGGGTTGCTTTTTGAGCTGTTCAGGAGGCAGCCATGTCAGTAGAGGTTTGGAAGGACTGAAGCTCTTGGTGATGCACATGTGGCTTTGTGGTTACAACTTACGACGTATGGGACTGTAGCTGGATGAGGAACATCCAGCTTGTCTCCAGCTTTCGAAGTTTTTACAGAAGTGCAGATGAAAATGAATAAATATTTGTTGGATCCTCTGTGGCTTTTCCTTTTCTTATCACTCATACTGTTTTTCATGTACAACGTAATGCCTGGCAGCCTGACACGGGATTATGGGATGTAATTGTATTTTCTCCCCTCCGGCTATTTGTGATGGATCCAAAGGGAAGATCATTAGATAGAGGAGGAGAGGCGTTATGCTGGTTATGGTAGAAACAAGACAGGCTGTGTTTGTAAAAATGGGGGAGAATGAGAATGCCTTCACTGCTGGGATTGTGAATGTCTCTCAGCCCTGCATGTATGTAATCCAAGAGCAGAGGAGAGAAGGTTCCTCAGAGCCCTGACACAGCTGATTTTTCTTCCACACTGAAACACTTTGGAGATTTCAGTCCAGAGCCAATTTCACAACATCTGGATCAGTTTGAAATTCACTTGGATTCATTCTGGCAACCTTAACAGAGAGCCTGGAGAGGTTTAGGAGTCTTCGTCATTGGAGGTCTTCACCACAGCTTATACGAAACACCTGTTCTGGACTGACAGAAGTGTAAGAGAGCCTGCCTTGGGCCAGCCACTGGACAGCTGATCATCTGAGGACTCTTGCAGCCCTGATTTTCTAAGTTTCTATGAATATAACGTAGCTGGGTAAAAACGTGAAAAGAATAGGCCCTGACTAAAGTCTGAAGAGAAACTGCTTTCTGTGTTCATTCCAGAATCCAACCAGAGTCTAATGGATTTGTGTATACATCATACAATATATTAATAGCAGACCACTTTTAGAACATGTTGACATTTTGTAGTATCAGCAAAGTCAGAGAGATTTGAATTGCTGGAAGACAAACACTTCAGTCTGTTTGGTTTTTTTCTCTTTCCCTTCTTCCGTCCCTTCGCCCCCACCCCATTCTCTAATAAAGAGCTTACCCTTGGAAAAGTAAGATAACCACATAAATTTTAACAGCACAGTAAAAACAGTTATTCACAAATGTTCAAAAGGCAGTACTTAATTTGCACACTCCCTTTTCTTGCTTGCTTTATAAATGGACATTCCTTGCCTCTATTAGATTACCCCCTCCTAGCAAGTGACTTTAAACATTAATTACCTGAAAAATTCAGGTCAGGTGCCTAGCACCTATCTTACAAGACACTTTGAATTGAAAACATCTTCATCCAGTGCTGTCAGTTAAAGGATGTGGGATAGATATTACACTGAGGTCTACAGAAGGAGACCGTAGTATTACAGAGTTAGAAAAGTTTGTGAACACAATTGCAGATTCTCCCTGTTGTGAAGGTTACAATCACTTTTGGCAAAGCTCTGCACTTTGAAATAGACTTTAAATCTTTAAAAGCCAAGTAGAGACAACAAAGTCAACAGTCACATTATGATTAAATCATTTGAAAGCAGGACTATGTCTGTGTCTTCTTATCTGTCTGTGTGTGCAAATATTCTGTATTAAGAATTATCAGCATTAGAATTCAGGAGGGTGATTAAAAATGTTTGAGGATAAAGACAGTAAATAAAAAAATTATGTGTGTTTCATTCAGTGTGAAATAACAGCATCAGTAACAACTTTTGTCCTTGCAGGAGGAAAATTACATTTTAGTGGAGATTAGGACTTTTAAAATAACGCTCACTCATTGTACCACAGTAAGGAAAAAGAAAACAATGGAAACATTGATTTGGTACAGCTAGAAGGACAAAGCAATTCCAGAGCGTGTCCGTGAAAATCTCTGGAAAGACACCTTGGGAGTCTGCCTCCTAGAAAGACAGACTTTTAATTAGTGACAGACTTGGGAAAATCAGTTACAGGAAACTTATGGCCTCTGACTTATTTCTGAACCATATGCACATGGTCCTTGTTGCCCTTCACACCCACCAGACTGACATACCCATCCCGCTGCGGAATCAAAACCATGGCAGACATAGGATAAAAGGCACTGATGTGGTATATACTTACTTTGCTAACTCAAGTTTATTTTAATATATTAATAAGCTAACTTCATATTGCCAGACTGCCTGACAGTTCAAGTATTATCTGTCTGCATGTCTCTAAGTTTATGCCAGATCAGGCTTTTTCCTCTTCTTTTCTAGTTGGCATAAAACCAGCGTAGAAGTGCATAGCCAGCACAAATCCTATATGGACAGGACATTTGCCTGTGCATGATCCAAACCAAAGGTGCATTTCTGTGTGGGGTAGATTCAGTTCTAACACACGTATGACCATGGCCTAACGAACGCCATCTGGACGTCTCCAGAAGGTACAGTCTTCAACACTGAAGGACTCCAGCAGAGCCCAGGGAGAGAAAAAGCCTGTGGAAGGAGACTTCTACCCCCAGGGTCCAACCCACATGTAGCATCCTTGTTACTCTGCTTTTGAGACTGTGTCATGACAAGCCAGGAACTTCTGCAGTTTAAACTGTACAACCTGAGTTGTCTTCAAACCAGCCAGCCTGGATACCAATAGCAAATTAGCCAGATTTCTGTCCAATCTGGTGTATGTCCCCGGCCCATAATACATCTCTTTGCAGTCTGAAGCTGTATGATTATCTGTAACTGAGTGAGCTGGGGTAAAGAGAGCTTCATATGCCTACATGAGCAGCAAGTCATCCCCCTGGGTTTCAGTTAAGTACTCAATCAAGTATAAGAGAGTTGCCTGACTCACTAAAGTGAGTGTAAGAGAACCAAGGTGAAAGCCCCAGATGGCCATGGGTCTTATTTTTATCATATGATTTGAAGACCTTTTTGTAGAATCTATCAGAAGTAACACGTGTTTGGGGGGAAATTGTAAATCCTAACCTCCTGCAGTGTGAGACACTAAAAGTCATAAATCACAAAAACATCTAAGTCACAGGAATGGTGCTTGTTATTAACAAATTAAATGTTGTTATTTATGGATGGAAATAGAGCCATACAAAGAAATTAGCCATTACTGCTAAGATTTAATGTCAGCATACTGAATAGCCCCATATTTAGTTTTATTTTATGAATTGCATTGATTACCATGCTAATGATGCAAAAATCTTATATAGCATTTCAATATTATAATAATTTTTATATAATTGTTCAACACTAATAATAAGGTTTGTCTCCAGAAACAACTCAGGCATGTGGCTTGTCTTTTCTTTCCTTGCTTCATTACAGTGATGTTGCCAGTTAGATTCAATGATAAACATAGCTTATGCATTCCAGGCCAGAACTGTTTTAAATTAAGACTACAGAAGCTGTCATTGATTAAGGTACTAGGAGATGGGTAACTTGAATTATAAGTAATAAAAAGTCTAAAATAGTCTGTATTACTGACTTAAAATTAATCATAAATTTTATTTAATTAGTTTCTCTATAAGGTAACAACAGATAAATTCCCTGTTGTTTGACCGAAAGGCAAACATTCAGTTGGAATTGGAAAATCAGAAGTTTAGAAGAAAGTTTAACCAACGTGCATCTGTACTGGAATAAATGTTGCCCTCTGGGGCTATTACAGAAACACAGAATTGCTGGAGGGAGCATTATTCAAGTTAGAAAGGTCTTTCCTCACCAGTTCTGTGAAAGAGAAGTGTGAAAATGAGATCCTTTTAAAATGAAAAGTCCTGACTAAATATTCTAGTCAATGGAAGGTGATGTAGGAATAACTGTTTAGGAATAGGCAAGGAGACTCCACTCCTTTTAACAAGGCATCAAATATCAAACTAGAACACCATAGCACCAAGAAATTCAATGCTAACATTTGAATATATTCAGCGCTGTGTGACGGGCTTTTCTGTGCTGTACGGCACGGCTAAGAATACAACATCAGCATTAAGCAAATAATGGGCGTGTTGCTATGGGCTTCAGAGAGAGCAGGCCTTAGTTTAGTGTGTTAAGACATCATCCAAGTAATTTCCTTCTTGCCATCTTCAATTTGGTGTAATACATTATCATAATAAAGGGAGCTGGGAGCAGCAAGACTCGATTAAGTGTCAAAATGCTCTCAGAAACTCAAAAAACCGAGAGTTTTAATATCAGTTCTTTGCTTTTCAAAGCAGACAATAGTCTTAAAGGACAAAAAAATGGGCAAGGAATAAGTTGGAACATTCATATTTAAAAATAAAAATACACAATGAAGTCCTTGAATTCCTGCTGTAAGCAACACGGGAGTGGGAGGTATTGATATACAACCCTTTGTACTGTTGAGCGGGGGTCAAGACCCTTGAAAGTGACTAGGGGTTAGGTGTCCACCTCCTCATTTCAGTATGCATTAGGCTGGTAGCTGAATGCAAAGGTTGGGGCTTTCACAAGTTTATGTCTCTGCAGATCCACATTAAAAATAATATCTTGCACTAAAAGTGTTCAGACTTCTCTTGAAAGCTAAAATATTGATTCTTTATAACATTTTCATGAATTACTTTATTATTTTATCTCCCTTTTGCTTATGAAAAAATAGAGTTCTAGAGCAACAGTGACTTGCTTAAAGTTACAATCATTATTTTTTTTGACCACTGCCTCTCCTGAGGAATACTAATATCCGCTATCTGCAAGCAGCACTGGAAGGATAAATTAATTAATATTTGCAAAGAGCTTTGGAATCCTGAGCTGAAAGGTGCTAGATAAGTGTAAAGAATTATACTGTAAATTATGCATAAGTATTGTGAATGCTGCTTTTTCAGAGGCGTCTGCTACAAAGATCACTCAGTAGTTCAGACATCTAAAACATGGATGATGCAAGACTGTTTAAGAATTGATTAGTATACCTTTGGGGGTATAAGAATGGCAGTCTACAGCAATGCAGGAGACAACAGCTCCTATGTCATGTGGAAAATGACATTTCGATACCATAAGAAGTTCCTTACGCCTTTGAAGTTGCATCTTACTTCAAAGTCAGTCAGTATTCTTTATTTTTCTTATAATTATGACAGTGGTTTCATGTCAATAAGTGCTTTTTTTAAAGTGAAAACAACCTAGATGGAATGGTTATAAATCCGAGGAAATCTCTCTCTCCCCTTCATTGCTACCTGCCACAATCTGGGCTGATATTCCCAGCCGTCCTGAAAGCTGCTTATGAAGCTTCTTAAGCAACTATCCATGGTTGTATTGCTTTAAAACCAGGGATGAATGTGAACCATAAAGTATTCTATTCTTTAAAGGCTTATAGAAACAAGACTTCTAGTAAGACAGAAATGACAAAAGAAGGAGCGAAATGTGCATCTGGGTAATTAACAATGAAGATTTGGACCACCGGAATGGTCAAAGAGCCCTGGTGAAAAGGACAGGTTTTGTCTGAGTCCAGGTCTATGCAATGAGCAAACTTTTTTCCAGAGAACCACTGACTGTAGTGACTACTGATTAGACCAGACAGTCCAAGCAAGCTGACTTAAATGCCTCTGTTGGGATTGGCTGGTACTAGAATGAGATTGACTGGTCCTCATATGGGATTTTTAAGCCATGGGTGTAGGTCTGCTGACTATTCCATTAGCAAAACACTTTTTGGTAAATAATCTTCTGAAACTGAAAATATGACATAAATTAAGAGCAAAGGAGACAAAGAGGTTTGCCACTATTTTCTTTTCCAGGGCACTGAATGGGTGAAAATGTCCATCTGATCTTTGAAATACATCTTTCTCAATGAAATATCTGGATAATATCTGGTAAAAAAAAAAATAAAAAATCATAAAGCATCTGCCACTAAACCAAGAAAAAATTAGTTTCCCTAATTTAGAAGAATCCACCAGCAAAGCTGTCCTGTTCCCTTGACAACCTCAGTCTCCCCTCTGCTGGCCATGAACTTTCTTCATCTCCCCAATTAACACATTGGCTCCTATGCCTACAGGGCTGTCATCTCCTGCCAGCTGAGCGGCACAAATTTGGTGTCTTTAGCATAGTTCTGATGGATGTATTCAAGCCAATAACAAAAGGTGACCTACTAGGCAAGTAGCAGGATCTATGTGGACTTGGAGGACTGTGGTGGTCTGAGCTGCAGCTAAGCCGAGGTTTGAGAAAATAAAATTTGTGAAGCTGAATTTGTGAAGTGGGGAAGAAACACGAAAGACAGAAGTCAAAAGCAAAAGACAGAACATTACAGCGGGAGTATCACTTTAAAACAAAATCTTTGCAGTGGTCTAATAGGCAGGTAGGAAAGGAGGAAACTACAGAAAATAGTACTACAGAAAATGTTGAAAAGAAAAAGCCCAAAAAATAATTGGGTGGAAACTGGAACAACTGCAGGAATAAGGCGTCTTCTTATGCTTTCATTTTTAATGCTATATTCTTCATGTAATCATCTGTCACTGTATGATTCAAAAAAGAGTATGTGTCTTGTTGGCTTTTTTATTTCAAAACCAAAAGAGAGAAAGTCTGAAAAATGAGACCCTGCGCGTGAGGCTGCAGCAGCTCTGTGGCCTGCATGAAAAAGATCACCGACCTGAGAGCGAATTTCTCGTTATGCCCTGCTGTGCCCAATAACTTTCCACCAGCCTTCCATCAATATTGACAGTGTGTAACAACCCTTCAAATTTCTCATCTCCTACCTGTGGTGAGGTAACTTCTTCAGAGGATTTGAAAGCCAGGCCAGAAAATGAGAAGCAGCCTGAGTCCTGGGTCAGCCTTTCATCCCAACCTTGTGTGATCACCCTGGCAGAGGTGAGTAGAGGTTATAAAATCCATCTCGTAAGGGAAGTTTGAAAGCAGCAGCATTTCCAACTTGGGAGACTCAAATTAGTGTCTAAATAAGAAGTTAGGTTCTTTTTTTCAAAGATGCCAAGCAAAGACAAGGTGGTGAAGCATTATATCCCTGACAACCAGGCCAGTGGTATTCAACTTGCTAAAGGGATGATGTCCACTTGTTTGGGTCATATTCAAATTGTCTAACGTTAAGAATTAACTGTGCTTTCAATGTGAATGTTTTAAAAGTAAAAAGAAAACAAAATGTACAATGTTGTTTTGCCACGGCCTTTTCAAAACAGAAAAGAATTTGTCCTAGGATCAAGTGGGTATATAATGTCAATGATTTACATAGTAAAGGTGACCTGAAGGAATTTAGAAGGGAAACAACAACTACACATGAAGCTCTTTCAAATGTCCTAGGAAAGCAATAGGGACAGAATGAACGCATCCCTCCCATTTTTATTTCCCTTCACTAATAGGAGCTTTTGGATTAAATGTGACTGTTATACTAGGTCACATGCTAGCTAGACACTGCTATTTCACACGACAAACGTATCATGTAAAAATGAAAATTGGTTAAAAAAGTTATTATCACTAACATACTTTAATATGATGCCGGTTTATTTTGTTTAATTATACATAGAAAATTTATGTACATCGGTGAGCTTGTTAAGAAATTATCAGCAGCTGTAGACAGAGTGAGCAAGATAGTTTTCTGTTTTGGCAGCTACTTCATTAGCCTTAAACTGCAATTTGTTATTGGAGATGTGTATGCGAACTGGAAAATCACATCCCCTTGCCACTAATTTACACAGGAATTTAAAATTAATTTTTCATGCAATCCCATATTCCTTTGTGTGTTCATAAGCTATTAGGCCATATGCCACACATTATTTTGCCAGGTGTTAACATGGTACAGACAAATTACACGCCTCCTAAGATATCCGAGGGACAAAAGTGAAGGAAGAATATAGGATGAAAATAACAAATTTAAAAATACTTGAAAGGTCTTAAAAACAATGTTCTTACTTCTCAGTAACAACCACCACATGTACTTTAATCAAAACACTTTAAGAGGTACAACAGGTGCATAGTGTTGATGAAAGATCAAATGTTGACCTACCTTGTCCAACAAAGTTCTCACTGACTTACCAGCTTTGTTTAAAAAAGTCCATCTTTAGATGCTTAAAGTGGAGAGTGTCACAGAAAAGTTGCTCCGAATAGATTGTGCTAGCACAGTAAATTATTATACTGAGATAGTCTCTTATCTTATGGTTTTACCTATCAAGTATTACTGATGATCCATTCAGGAGAGGGAGGGAAAGGAATTACTTAGGTCTGTTATGTGTTAGAAATGAAATGCAGTTCCATAGACTATGTCCAGTCCTGGAGACTGAGTACCAGATTGCCAGCTCTCACATAATTTCTAAATACCAAAGTCAAACAAAATACTGTTTTAATTCCTCTCTGCCTGTAGGTCAAATAAAACTATGCATATAAATCCACAGGCAGAGATATAAAACTGCCATGCCTTTATTATTTTCTTATAACAACTTGGTCGTCTGTTACTCATGTATATTTGCATAAGGCCGTTTAAAGATGCTAAGACAGGCACTATAGCGTATCCTTAAAATAGGAAAACAGATAAATATATCCTTCAGGCACACAACCGGTAACAGAAACACAACCCATCAGCAGAGGTGTTAAATTGAACAGATTTTCAGCCTGCTTGAATGCTGTTCTCCAGCTCTTGCCTAATTTTAAATTATTGTAGCCGTTAACATATAATCATTTAGTTGTACCACGCTGTGTTTGCCTGCTACTGAAAAGCCAGAGAGCTTCTCCATGAGCAAATAATTATTAGGACACTGGTTCACTGTTCACTTAGTAACATCTGCTGTCATGTTTGAATCACTTTGTCTCCAAGCAAATATTAGTGGTTAAAGGTAAGATTCACAGCACTGTCTGAGATGCAAATAATAAATACTTAACAGTGGGGACTCCCTTCAGCTCAGACCTCTGCTAATAATTGTGTGCATTTGCCTGCCAAGTCTCACCAGGTTCCTCCTTCTTTCCCCACTGTTAGTTCAGTAGGGTTACCGTCAGTGCTATTATGAAGGCTAAAGGACACTAAACATCTCTTTCATGGCATTGACCATACTGGTGTACTATCAGCGGCTTCATCACGCTTTAGGCTGTGATGTTGAGCAAATTGCTTCAGCTCAAGCAGAGGTTATGGGTATGATGCCATTTTTCTGTGTGAAATTCTGTACTGCATGTGGTTCAGGAGCCTTCTGGGTTTGCTTCTGGGAATATCCATACAAAAGGAGTTTCACAGTCTGTGAATCTGATTGTTAGTGATCCTTGTGAACACTACTTCACACAAGCTCCTCTGCTGGGTCCATAATGAGTCCTGCTATAAAGGAGTAAGAGGTTGCACAGTCAGACCCTATAAATTAAAGCAATAGCACAGAAAAGTGCGTTACAAAAATACTTGTTAGATGATGCTTTCCTTTTGCCCTTGCACAGAAAAGCTTGATGCAGCTGATGGTGTTAAACAATTGTTACCACATAAAAGAGAAACCAGCAAGGGCATTTATTTTCTAGGAGTCACTGAGAAGGGAACATGTTAAAATCTTGGAGTGGACCCTTTTTTACATGGAATTTGGGAGTGGTTTAGATGCTAAGAAGCTGCTATTACCAACGAGACCAAGAAGCCAGTTACCTTCCACGGGCACAACTTGGGCAGTGGCATGGCTCAGCCCCGTTATCAAGCCTTGCTTCCTGCTCTGCCTTTACACCTGGACTGAAAAGTCCAGTTCAGACCTTGGAGGAGATTGTATCTCAGGCTTGAGACATGTTCACTACATCTCCAAGGAGAGCAAGCACCACAGACACTTGGTGAAATTTGTAAGGACACCACAAGACAGACAGGGACAGAATGGACATACAACCCCTCCAAGTTTAGATCTATCTGTCAAGTAAGTTGAGTTTTACCAATCAGTGACAGAGATTTTGCTGAGAATTCAAGGAAGCATGAGGGTACAGCTCACTTCAAAATACCTTTTCTTTTTCTAGCACTGAGGGTAGCAGCGGAAGTGCTATTTTTGTAGTGTGAGGTTCCAATCTTTCTACAGCTGGCAAGAACTTTGAGAAGAAAAATGTGTCGATATTCTCAATCACTTTTTACTCAGACTTGAATAGCTATTGGCTATCATATTTTCTACCTTTAATCTGTCAGTTCAATTAAAAATTCTATAAAATTATAGAATGTGTTAGATGTGGAAAAATTTACCAGGGACAGTCCCGCTGATTTCAAAGAATACTTGGTGCTCTCCTATATAGTACAACTTTGATTGTTGCCCAGAGAAGCTGTGGAGGCCGCCTCCCTGGAAGTGTTCAAGGCCAGGCTGGATGAGGCTTTGGGCAACCTGGTCTAGTGGAGGGTGTCCCTGCCCATGGCAGAGGGGTTGGAACTAGATGATCCTTGTGGTCCCTTCCAACCCAAATGATTCTATGATTCTATGATCTAAAATACGCACACAGAAATATTATACGTAATATTATTTATTGGGCAAAATCCTAACCAATTTGAATAGGATTTCAAGACAATCACTGGAAACAAAGAGGGCTAGAACATGTCAAAGTTCTCTGCAAAGAATGAAAAGTGCTTTTCCTATATTTCGTGTTCCCAATTACGAATAAAATAGCTGTATGTCACATCATATAACATTTTATTCATAAGGCCAAACTTTGCTGGGAAATCTTTGTGCTTTGACTTTGGTAGGGTCACCATAGGTATATGTCAAGGTACAATTTGTGCTATAATATTTACAGCTGAATTTCCCCCTGCTTTTAATATAATGAGGTTTAGTGTTGCAATATCTTTATATCAGCAAAATGTCACTGGGATCTAGATCCTCATGCCCTTATATACAGTGAACAGAACAGACGCACTGGCACTTGCTTAAAAAGTGAGGTACAATCAACCATCACTGCGAATATGAAAGTTTGAGTTGACCCTTGGAACCATGCTTCAGTGATTCTTTTTAGGCTGAACGTAAAATTCATGAATTTCAATAAATTTGTTTTGCAAAAGACCTTTTGGCAAGTAGTTATTTTCAGGCATTATTGTGGAGGAAAAAAGAAGTCCGTTAGATAATATATAACACTATTCTAGTATTGGCAGTAGCATCTGGAATTTAGCTGTACAAACTTAGTGGTAAATTGACAACAATGTCTGAAATAAATTTCATGCCACCTTTTTTATTTTTAAACATCTTCTTTAGAGAACTTTCAACAAATAGAGTACCCATTGCTGATGCTTTCCTATTTCTTCCTATTTATTTATAGCTTATTTCCTATATACTCCTATTTGATAACAATTTAAAGACACTGTTCAATATTAAAGATAATTTTAAAAAATCCATCTTCAGTGATGCAGCTGAATAAACATAAAATGCAATCATTATAATCTTATGCATTCTTACATTCTTACAAAATTATGCATATCTCATGTACCATATTGTCTAAGCAGCAGCTGGTTCCACAACTACAGGAACATATTTCCTGAAATTTATGGGGCAGAAATTCTGAAATATAAAATTTTGTGCTTCAGGAGATAAGAGAACCATCAGCTAGCATGCTATTAGGTGATTTTTCTGTGTGTGGTTTCTTCTGTTACTCTCTGGTATTGCTTGTTCTGCTGACAACCAGATTGACGATACGGACTTAACCAGGCCGTTCATCTGTTCTGCTTTGGCAATTCCTTTGTTCTTTGGAGAATTTTATTCTTGTCTTAGATGTCCCGTATCTGACATTGTACCCACAATTAAACTTCCTTGTTACGTCTGGGACACTCCTGTGGATTTTACTTGTGATGGTCACATTAGGAATCTTTCTGAAGGAATATGCTCTAATAATACAATTTGTTTTGTGTAAAGACTAACTTCAGGGGCTGGTGAATGATCAAACTGTGATTCAGTTTTCACCTTGCTTTTTGAGAGCAATAATGTGCTTCAACCTTTCCACTGAGCAAATTACTCAGCCATGTGTGCCCACCCACTCTCTCTCATTCCTCAGGGGGGAGAGCCTCTACTTTTGCTCCTTTCTGCATAAACCAGACAGCTCATGTTCTTCATCGTCCTTCCTTTCTTCTTTTTTGGGTGTTGTATTTTTTGGTGTTTGGTCCTCTTTTCTCTTCTCTTTTCTTTTCTTTTCTTTTCTTTTCTTTTCTTTTCTTTTCTTTTCTTTTCTTTTCTTTTCTTTTCTTTTCTTTTCTT
>VWZZ01007795.1:438143-451411 GCA_013399095.1 Psophia crepitans | reverse complement strand
TCTCCTTCTCCTTCTCCTTCTCCTTCTCCTTCTCCTTCTCCTTCTCCTTCTCCTTCTCCTTCTCCTCTCTTCTTCTCCTCTTCTTCTTCTTCTTCCTTATCTCAATCTGTACATTGGTATACATAAGAGGAAAGAGATACTCATGAAATGAACATGCAGCATAGAAATTCTTTGTGTGAACCCAGTCACTCTCTAAGTGGGTTTCAGAAGTAATGTTTTGGAAAGCTGATAACAAAAAATCTATCATAGAGACCTTATTTATTTATTTATTTATTTATTTTTATTTGAGTCATTTGACTATTCAATAAGACAGAACCAATGAGAGGAAAGAGACCATTTTTTAGGCAGAGAAAATTTTCATTACATAATTTTGTCTTTGAGTGGGGGGAAAATAGAGTACTGCAGGGAACAAGAAATTGATGCAATCCTTAGTGGACTATGAGGAAACGAGAGGTAATCATGCAGAAGATATTATTACAGCAGGGCATTTTGATAAGTTAATTCAATATGTTGGGAGGTATAAAAGTCTGTCAGTTTCACACTGATGTTTGAAAAAGACAAGCAGAGGGTTTGACTGAATAAGAGTGCTACTGGCTGCTCCTTGTATGTTACGCAGCTAGTAGAACCTTTCTTTCTTCCTTACATATTCGACTGAAATTTTGAGGTGGAGGAAATATCACCATAGGTCTTCACCCTAACTGACTACTTTGATCCTGAAGACACTTGCCAGGGAAAATCTGAAAATTTTATATGGTTATGGGGCATACAGAAATTAGATGGAAATCCCATAACGTAGGCATGGACTTTTCTAACAATCAAGTCAAATAATTCTGAAGTTCCAAGGACAAACTGAATGCAGGGTCCTGTCAAATAGTTCTGACTCCAGTGCATAGCAAAGGTTCACTGAAGACTTGGAGAGTGTTGTAAAGTGTGCATAACTTTCACATTTGAAAGCTAACATTGAAGTAGATCTAAATTATTTTGGAGGTTAGGATTAAAACATGGAATACTTTTCTTAAACTGGAGCAAGTATCTAAAATCAATGAGATTCAGTAAAGACTAACGGAAATAAGTTCATAGATGGGAAAATAATCAAATTCAAGAATACAGTTAAATTGGGTACATCAAGGAGTGTGTAAAGATTAAAGTAAACATAAATTTGGGATAAGTCAGCAATCACAAAAAAAGGCAGTTCCTGTGTTGGATTGTATCGATAGGATCATCACAGTAAATCTAGCTTGATGGTAACACCTGTATAATAGTGCTACTTGAATTAACACCCACAGAGAATCAAAAGAAGAGCAGCAAGCTTCCTAAGATAGTTAAAAACTAGATCCATGAGGGTGGGATAAGAGAAGAAAGCAATGAGAGTATGAATACCCTATAAAATAACTTGTAAAAAAACCTACAGTACAATTTTAGAAGAAGGAAAGCTTATGTCACAAGCCATTATAATTTGTTAGAAGAGGAGAAGAAAGGGAGTTGTGCCCTGGCATGGGAAAATGTGATTAAGTATTAGAGGATGCTTAATTATTTCTGGCAGAAGAATCAATTGCAAGGAAGCTCACTGAAGTAAACTCATTTGAAATATTCACAGCTAGTCCTGGGGACCTCGAAGGAATATTTGCATCAGTTCTACCATGACTCAGGAGGATGAGCTACTACAGATGACTCACTTGACATCTCCTCCTACTCTCGTAATTTGCAGAAACCCATTCCAGATTGTTTATTTATTTAAACTAAAATACAAGACTGAAAGTACCAGCCTATGCCTCAAGTTGTTCAGAGCATTAGAAGTGTAAACTCTGTCAATTTAAAGTATTTCAAAGGGAGATATCTTTAAGGACCCAACCAATATACATCAAGGTTTTAAAAAGCAGATGGTAATGGCAAAGAATCCTGTATTTTCTACCCTACTAGCCATATTTTCCCTTCTAATGTAACGCAACATCTGTTTCTAATTCCAAAGCAGACCAGACTATTGTGGAATCATAGCAGATGTACTGTTTTGGTACAGATTAAATCTTACATGATTTCTTAAATTTGTAAAGTGGCATCTGTGATACTTTATTATCTAGGAAATAGCAGTAATTAGAAACAACCAAAATGAGTTTGAGCTTAATGTGAATAGAAAATCCAAATAAAGGGGTGATCGTCCAGACTCATTCAGGAAGTTAGTAGCAGATCAAGAGGTAGGGCAAATCCCTGAAATATCAATCCATTATTTTATTCATTCACAGTATAGCATGTCAAATTTGTTCAGTTCTTTCCCACTGAAAGAGGAACCATGGAGAGATCACAGGGTCCTATATATCGGAGACTACTTGTGGACAGTTAGTCTCTCTTACTACTCATTAGGCAATAATTTTAAAACGTGTAGCAATAAAATTGTATTAAAAAGCTTAGAACCTATCTTAAGCACCAAATGTAGGAATCAGGCATGATTTAGTTGTCTTTATCCAGGATACAGGTTTTCCAATTCCTTTTTGACTGGCTTGGAGTTACCAAAAGTCTCCAGGTAGTGCAGGTTTTGGGTTTTCATAGAAATTGTACTTCTGTACTTCTGGAATCTTAACTTTTAAAGACCTGAATACTTTTTCAACTGTTTTAAGATTATAAACAGCTAAGAGCCACCTAACTTTCATTTTGGGCACTAGCTAAGCACACTCCTAGGACCATGCTCTTTTCAAAATACACAGGTTGTTCCTGTTTTCTTTCAAAATGTTCTTGGAAAAGTATTTACCTTCTCCATTGCATTATAAAATGCAGCATTATTAAAAACATCAAGAATGATTCCTCTGAGAATTCATTCATGTGGCTCCTAGAAGAGTTCTCTAGACATCAGACTACATTAGAGAGCCTTTTTCTATGTATCCTCTTGCGATTGAAATAGAAATCAGAATGTAAGGCAACTGTCACGAAGCTGGACAGAGAACTAATGTTAAAGAGCGTGATTTAGTGTACAAATAAGTAAAGCTTTTGGCTAACAGAGAGGAAATGTGTTTCTGTTGCTCTTCAAATTCTGTTCATATTATTGAGGTGACATAATTTTTGGAAAGAACATAAATCACCATTAGAAGAATGGTGAGTTTTTTCTCCATCACATTAGTGCTTTATTAGGCTATCTGCTCTGGGCTCTTTTTCTAAGATAGAATGAAACCTTTCCAGGCATGGAACCACAGCTTAAGTCACTTTTAAGGATAGTCTTATAAAGCTGCAGATATGGTTTTGAATCCTTTCAGATGTAAGCAATATTGGGTTTCTAGTGTCTTGGATAGGAAATGTATTGCTAACAAAAATAAATAAATTAAAAAACCACAAACAAACAAACAAAAAAAACACCAAAACCAAAACCAACCAAACAAACACACAAAGAACCCTCTTCTGTGAAGGGAAATGGTACCCACATGGAGAAAGTCAGTTATATGTTCCAAATATACAGAGGTATCTTTCTGTATGTCATTGGACTCGCCTTTGAGTTTCCCTTTTCATTAGCTGAAGGTGACAGTACACCCACACTATTAGGCATCCTCTTTATTTTCTTATTCAACAACATGGGAATTTAAGAATTTAAGTGTGAGTTAAGGGACTATGTATTTTAAATTTCTACCTAAATAGCAATTTTGTAGTTCTTAACTTTCAGGTGCACAAGGCTTTTATTGCACTGATTCTTTAGAGTTTTCCTTTATAACTATCAGACATCTGTTCTGAATTAATTCTGGAATACTCTGAAAAACAAAAATATGTCTCCAAAGATTCTGCAAGAAGCAATCATTTCATTCTACATATTGATAGACTACAATTAATTTTCTATTTGAGTTTTAAAAAACATCTGCATATAGCTGAGTAGGAGTTCTGGTAAGTACTGGTCAAAATTAACAATTTTGATGAAAAATACCAGATTTTTTCAGCTTATTATACTTCTAAGGACTCTAGAAGGGATTAGATCCCTTTTGTAAAAATAGTAATAATAAAAAGAAGTAATTTGCAATATGTCTGAGAAAAATAGTGGAATATTTACCTGTTAAAAAGACTGCCTAATGAATTAAATTTGTGGTAGAAATTTCATCCTAATTTTAAAAATCATTACTGAATTCAAGAATCCATAAAAATTGGTGTTAATATAAAAAAAAATCCCTTCCAATACAGTGTGCCAATGAGTTATTTAAGAAGAGTAATACAGTGCAATATTTCAAGCAGCAAGTATTCACTAAGTTTAGTGTCAAACTGACATATGTGAAGGGTGGTGTATGTTTGGGTGTAAGAATCAAGAGGCAGGAAGAAGGGAATTTGAATATCAAAGCTATTCCACAGATAAAAAAGTAAATTTATTGTTTTTCTCAAAATATTTGTTTCATTACGATAGCACAAAAGCAGTCCCTTCTTTTAATTCATTGAGTGTTTTTATAGTCTTCAGAACAGTTTTTTGGTAGTAAGACCTGCGAGCATCAACTCTGTCACTGAAACTGAGTTGATAATAATGTAATTCTCCAATTTAGGCAGCCATCCAAGTCCTAGGGTTTCATTATTTTTTACTAAATTATAGGTCTGAGATAGAGACAAAGCCATCTCCCAAATCTAATTTCCTTCTGAACTAATAGATAACTAAGGACTTAGATACTTGTGTGACTACATCCAAATTTTCAAATGCCTAATGATTATTAATGGAATTTATCCTCAAAACTGCCCTTTAGATAGGGAAATTATATCTTGAGCAAGTAGGGGATCAGGCAAAATAAATTACTTACCCACTGTTACCTAGGAAGCCAAAGAGACTTGGGAATAAAAAGACCTTCTGTTTAATCCAGCACCCTTTCTACAGGTTGTTCTTTCTTCCTTGAAAAAATTTGTGGTATTCTTATCAACAACCACAAAAGGGAATTTAAGTTCTTGTTCTGTTAATTGCACACTAGCAATCATACCTTTTTTTTACCTTTTACCCAACCATATCTTTGACTATAAATGCTTCCAATTTCTTATTATTAAATTTTTTTTTGATATTAGGTTTGCCTTTTCAACCCTATGAGTTTACAGAGTCACTGTTATATCTCAGAAGTTCTACCCACCTGACACATTGACACGTTTCCTAGGAACTCAGGAGATCTGTTTAGATGGTTGCTTTGTTCAAATCTCACAATACTCTAGAATTCATCAGAGTCAAGGCTTTTAATGGTTCACAGTAGAATGCTGTTGTAAAAATTATGGTTTGTCAATCCCTAATCTGGTGACATGATGACATATATGAAGGCATGGCTATAATATCAGCCTATGTATATGAAAATATTTGATGAGAAATTTGTGGAATTCTCCATTGACTCAAGTTCACAAAAAATGAGGGCTGTATTATACTGTAATAAAACTAGTAAGTAATTTCACTGACATTGACAATATTCTTAATGGTGGTAATTAATGAATCTAGCAAATCAAGACATGCTAAGACCCAATCTGTCACTAGAAATTCAGAAACACAATAACATTTTTTAATTATTTACAACAAGCCAATTAGCTATTTGAACTACTTGACATGTAGTATTTGCATGTAGTCCCTTTGTGCTCAGCCCTGGTGAGGCCACACCTTATACACTATGTTCAGCTTTGGGCCCCTCACTACAAGAAAGACATCGAGGTCCTGGAGCGTGTCCAGAGAAGGACAACAAAACTGTTGAAAGGTCTGGAGCACAAATCTTATGAGGAATGGCTGAGGGAACTGGGCTTGTTTAGTCTGGAGAAAAGGAGGCTCAGGGGAGACCTTATCACTCTCTACAACTGTCTGAAAGGAAGCTGTAGCAAGGTGGGTGTCAGTCTTTTCTCCCAAGTATTAACTGATAGGACAAGAGGAAACTGCCTCAAGTTGTGCCAGGGGAGGTTTAGATTGGATTTCAGGAGAAATTTCTTCACCAACAGGGTTGTCCAGCATTGGAACAGGCTGCCCAGAGAAGTGGTTGAGTCACCATCCCTGGAGGCATTTAAAAGACACGTAGATCTGGTACTTAGGGACATGGATTTGTGGTGGGCTTGGTGGTGTTAGGTTAATGGTTGAATTTGCTGATCTTAAGGGTCTTTTCCAACCTAAATGATCCTATGATTCTTATGATTTTCTTTGTCAACAGATGTCTTTTTAAAAGATATGTCCTATTCATTCAGTTGGTATAGTTTTGATGCCAAAAAAACCACATGGTACCATTTCCTGTATGGTATTCTGGTTTTTTGCTGCAACACCTATTAGCATGAAATATATATGTTGCAGGAATAATCAGAAAATCAAGGCATGTTTGAGTGCCACATGGTGAGAAGTGACCTTTATAGTACTGCCACCTGGAAAATAAGTCAATCCAAACTATCACAGCTGAGCTCCCAATCCAACTAATTCATCATTCTTTCTGACCTATTATAATCTTACATTCTGATAAAGTGTCAATTCCATATTGTGCAGATGTACCTGCATCTGCATCTGCTCAGAATGAAGACTTCTTCTGAACTGAACCGTGTTAGAGTGGGCTGAGATCTGATCCAAATGTGGCTCTACACAAACTTTCCAGCCTTCTCTATTCACTACAAAACCCTTGGCTCAGCCAACTAGCCATTTAAAGTAGTTTTCTTAGGCTAAGGACACCAGAGAGGACTGTCAGACTCCAATGCCTTCTCACCACATTTTCACCTACCCCCATGTATAGCTCCTTCCTGTTTTGAAAGAGAAAGATACATAAAACAGCTGTCTCTGTCACTCATGAAATATTGTACCTCTGAGAGGTAAAGTTTATTTTTAGACTGAAATTAAAAAAGCTGAAATCTGAAATCCCAAGAGCTATGAGGAAGATCACCTACTGTCTTTGTTATATTACTGTCATTTTCTACATTCACTTCTCCATCTCTTAAATAAGAAAAAAAATAATAAAAATCAAGTATGTTTCATGATATAAATGAAGACATCATTTTGGAAAGCAGTTTATAAACAAAAGACTACATTACAATTGCTTTGTAAAATCTCATGAACCTTTTGGTAAGAATGGATGATATAATATTTTTATTTGCTATTTCTATTCCCTATGCTGGCACATTTTTAATCTGAAATAGCTATGCTGAAGAAAGGAACCATAATTAGTGAACATGAAAGGAAATGTCCTGCCTTTGAATAATTGTATACCACAAGCAATTGTAGATTACACAAAACTACACATTCAGCTTGATAAAAAGATGACCAGGAGAGAACTATTTAATGGGGTAATTTGTTAGACTAGTAAGTATCAAGGTGCCAGACATCTCCTGGAAATAAATAACTGTCTATGAGGGGGTTTACCATTCTAGACACCACTTTAGGCCATTTACCCATGTCATTATTAATGGCCAGGAAATTCAAAGCTGAGGTGTCCTCACTACTATTTAATTATTTTGTAATTATTTTTGGAGTTTTTGTCTTTTCCTTGACAGAAAACTAAGTTAGAATTAAGGACAGATGAAGGAACAAGTTTGATATCATTTACAATGTCAAGAAAAGGACCTATAGGGATGTGGACATAGTAGGAATTTTTTACTAGGATTTTTCCCTTGTTACTGTGGCATCAGGCACACTCTCAGCTGCTCAGTGAGGAAATCTTTACTTCTAATAGCTATGTACAAAGTTATAAATTTAAAAACCATGTGGTTACTTAAATCAACAGAAGATATTAGTTCTGAAATGGTATTATACACTCATTAATCTAAGGAAGTCTTCCTCATCCAGATCTTGAAAATCTGGCATTCACTGATGCTTCATCCAGTGCTATCATCCATAAAACTCCATGGGCTGATTGCTGGTTTCTTAGTGTGGAAAGAATCTCAGCTGTGATTCATTGGATTACTTTCACCAAGTTTGTAACTTGTCCGTTGCTTTACAGTGCAAAATATTGTACATTCTGTTTCTATATTACTGTAAAAGTCCAGGCCATGAAAAGGAAAACTCTGAAACTATCTTTGTGATTGAAAGAAATTGTTTATTTGGAACTTCTTCATAAATGTCTTCGGCTAATAGTTATGTAAGGGCTTGTCAAAGTCACTGTTCTCCAAATATTGACTAGATATCAGTCCATTACTCACACCCTTAATTCACTGTCTAGAATCTGAACACAGAGAAGACCACCAGTTGTGTATCAGGCTTTGGACTTGTCATACCAAAGCTGTAATTTTTTCTCTTATCCTTTTAAATTAAAATGATTTAAGTATGGAGAACATTGAAAAGGGGCAGGAGGAGAATGAGTCCATCACCCACTGAAATAGTAGAGTCTACTGTGGTAAGAATCTGGTCCTCCAGGATAAGCAAGTACTGTTTTGTGGCTTGATAGACAATGATATTTCTGTGCGGTCCTGCAACCACTCAAAAGGGTGGTCACAGAAATGTCATTGGAAGTATAGAATCTGAATTGAAACTGAAGTGGATTATGCTATTTGAGAGCAAATTCACCTAAGTCTACTCCACTAAGCACCCTCCTAATGCTAAGCTACATGAAATCCCGGCTGGAACAGACCTTGATGTAGACGTAGCCATAATAACTTAACCATACGGTCAGCTCTTGATTATTTACAGATAGATTATTTGGTTTGTTAATAAAAAGGGCCAAAAGAACAATTTTTCTGGCAGTACTTATTAGCTCAAACTCTGTGCTGTACTAATGTGCTTACACTACTTCCTGATCTCAGCTGGCTCCACACAGTCCCACAGGGCTGTGGTTAAGTTAATCTTCTTATTTGTGGAACTGGGGTGATGCTGAGGTATCTATGACGATTTGGAACAATCTGTGCGGACTGGGAGATAGCAATAGTCATATTACATGGGTCTTCCATTTTCCAGGGTATCCTGATAATGAGAGAGAAATGTCTATGATTCAGTTGTCAGAGCTGGTCAGCCCCAAAGCAGAATAGATCTCAAAGGCTATTCAAAATTAAGGAAAGCATTTGAATGTTCAGCTCAGTCTGTCTTGCGCACAGCTGTGGCTAGCTGCTGGAAGTGGTTTGTTTAAAGCAAGAGTAGGTACAAGTATCCCATACCCCAATCACGGTTTGGCAGTATATCCCGTTCCTGTGTTACAGTCTCTGTTGTCCTAATACAAAACCTTGTTCTTTAAATGTTCCTGCTCAAGAAAAGGTTAGAAAGATACAGCAGCAGTAGATGGAAGAGGGAAAAGGTTATTTTATTGTGAGCTGTGAAGAAAAATCTTCTTCCCTTAATGGTTCTCAGGGGACATGTTTGTCTCGGTGGTCATGTTTATCTCGGTGGACATGTTTGTTGCTTTTTTCTGGTGGTAGGAGTCTCTAAGAGAATTTACCATGACCTCAGAAAACTCTCAGCTCAGAAAAAATGTATAATTCTTACAGTGTCGATATGATAGAATTATTGAATTATATACTATAAGTATTGAAAAAAATCTGAATATTATATAACTGAGTACCCTCACAAGCGCTACCTTCAAACCCGTTACCCTCCCTGGGTTTGAGACAGAAAACAGAAACCAATGCAGTTTGAACTAGATCAGTTAAAAGTTCAAAGTAAAATAAATTCAATCCAGACCTCAGAAACAGTTTATCCAAACTGCAGGTGTCCTCACCAGTGGAGGAAACTGGAGTTAGACACTGAAGGACAGGTTGAGTTCTTTGCATTGCTGGCAGCTACTTTGACTTTCACTGAAGTACCAGTGTTTTACAAGTGTAACATAAGACTCTTCTCATCAACAAAACTTCCCTAAGTTATCCCAGATCACTGTATTTGAAATATGGACTGAATTTTCCTACATGCTTGTGAGTGAAAAAAAGGTGGGCCTTGATCTGTTGTGCAAGTGGTTAAATGCTGCTAGTAGGGTACACTAGTGCAAAACTGACCTGAGCGGAAAGCCAGGTCCTGCGAGTATATGACTTCTTGTTGTAAGAAGTGTTTTTGTTTAAGCATTCACAAATTGCCCAAAAATGCTGTATCATTAAAGAAAGAAATCTGCTGCTATAAAAAGCCTTATTCTGAGTTTTATCATGCATTACTTCTCTCCATATGCTACACTTGGAAAAAGTGTGGAACAACTAGCTTGTAGTTACTTGCATAAAAAAATTTATTACCAAGCCATTCTTTGGTTTCATTGAAAATATTAGCATTTTTTAAACTATCTCATGAAGCATTAAAAGGAGTCTCACTCAAAAACTTCAAAATGAAAAACAAAGGGATGTGGTTACTGTTTCTTATGTATGATTTGCAAAGCAAGGGGTTGATTTTTTAAAAAACGCACAGTTTGCATATTCAATAATTTACCTCTGAAAACTAAGCAAATCTACCAAATCAGAATATTCAACTATTACTATGTACTACCATATTAACCTGCTTTGCAAAGATCATCTGCCTCTGGGGGTCAGTTATCTATCAAAAGACTTGAAATTATTCTCATACAAAAAGAAAGAGAAAAGAGAAAATATTTTTTTAAAGGTTCTTCGGGTTATAGTGAGATGTATAATAATAATAAAAACAGTATTTTCATAAAAAAACCACTAAAAATTACCAGCATATCTTTATGAGAATTTGAAATTAAAATGTTAATTTTTTAGGAAAAAAAGAAAAACACTCAAACCAACCAAAGAAACCTACACACATGCTTTTTGTTTCTTGTTTATTTGAAAAATATGGAGGAAATTAAATCAAATTAAAATTTCCATACAAGGTAGAAAAGGACATTTTCTGATTACCACAATTTTGACAGAACATTTTCCAATCATCTCTATTTATGTGGAAGATTAGCTCATTTCATTGCTATTGTTCTGTGCAATCCTCCATGGAAATTCAACCAGAGACATGGAGAGGTAATGTTATTGGGGTCAGTAATGTAGCTGCCAAAATGATTTTCTCACTTATTAAAGCAAAACGTAGTCTGTAATTGGCATTCCGTTTTCTGCGTATTGACCACACAGATGTGTCACAGGGTAGTACAGGTGCTTGTAAATATGGAGTCAGCTGAAACACGTCTTCAAAATGAAAGCTTTGCAGGCGCGTAGGTATTCAGCCAAAGCCAACTTTCCTTAGGCCCCTTCCTTGTGGTATTTTCAAGGGTTTTTTTCACCTTTCACATTTTTTACCCAAAATATTTTAACAGAAAGGTATTTCGTAAAAAGGCGTGAATATAACATTTAACCAGTGGTTCCTCGATTTATAATGAAAAGCAATATAAATGTGTCTTGCTCATTCAAATTTATAAATGCTATAGAAGCATTTACCTCTGTCTGTGCTCTCTGTGTACTACCACACACAATAGATACAAGCCCTCCTTCCCTCCATCACTGTCAAACTGACTGTGACTATACCAGTCTCCTCTGGCATCTCCAAACATTTGTTCACTGTTCTGAATGATTAAAATAAAGTATTTATGCCATTAACTGCTTGATAGTACCCTGTGCGTTCTGTTTTCCTGTGCATGTACTGTAATAAGATAGCTGGAGGTTTTATGATGGGAGAAAACTAAACAATTTCAGAGTGACAGCCATGCATGCAGGACACTGTTTAATACCAGGACATAAAAAAAGGCAATTTACTCACTTTTTAAATTGATCTTGACATTTATAGCACACATATTATCTATAAATAGGGAAATAATTGAATACTTCAGGTAAGTGGGTTAATGTGTCTTCATGAATATGGATGATTGTATTTTGCGTATTCTTTCAGAGTCTACATAGCTTTTGTTGAATGTCTTTTGATTGCAGGCTATTGAAAAGTCGCATTTTCCTCCACCCCATTAGAAATTTATAAATCATTTGCTGGAAGAGACTTTCTCTGCCTCTGTATGCCAATATACTGTCAGTGGTAGAGCTGGGACCAGACGTTTCTAATGAAGGTGCAAAAAACTCTCCAGCAGAGAGGAATTACGGAAGAACTACACAAAGGGAATTATCATCAGTTACAGGTTAGCTTCTGCTTTGAAGGCCATTGTACTTATATTGCTTTCAAAATACTTTTTGTATTTTAATTTTTTAACCCTTATTATTGTATAACAGGGTGTTTTCATTATCTAAGTAAATGTCTAGCCCTTTAGACAATATTATTAACCTCATAATACCTTACAGCTGGCTTTGTAATGTATGCCCATTAGTTACAGAATTTAATGGTCCATTAGAATGACAGGGATCACCAGGACCCCGTAGCATTGTAGGCTCCTCTGGGCACAAGCCTCCTTGACATCCTGTGCAGAGAAGATATTAGAAAAAGATGATGCCATTTGGCTTGAGCTTTGGTTTATGCATTAATACGAATTATTTTCCAGTTAAAGGGAACAATTTATTTTCCGTAGCCTTTTTTGGGTTAGTAGCTTGACAAAGAGTCACTGAAGTTGGAGATAATAACCTCCTTTATTTTCACAGTTTTTACATAATTTGATGCAGTTCTGGGGAGATGAAATAAACATTTTTATGTCCATATTTCCAACTTTCTCAAGTGGTAACCAGAGGAAGAAAATGGAGCAACCATGCTCTCTACATTCAAAATTCCAGTATGAAGTTGCAGTAATCTCTGCAGAGTCAGAATCCCAGGCAGGAAGCAGAGCTGTGTGGGAGATCAGCCTTCATGCATGTCCCATACTGTGAATGCCATGGATTGTCCTTTGTTGTCCTGACTTCCTTCTGCTTTTCTCAAGGTTGTCTGAAGAGGTTTTCTGTCTTTGGCTTTTCTGTTTTAAGGTAAATGCTGAGAGAAATGGTGTGATTGGCAAGGGGAAAAATGTGTGCAGAGGAAATAGAAGTTCTTAGTTTTGGTGCACGTGTCCAGATGGAATACTTCATGCATATTCTTATATTACCCTGATACTGGAAATGATCCTCTTTACCACAGGATCTCCACTATAGCTGAGGGAAAAACTCCACTCCACTATAGCTGATGAGGGAATTGAGTGCACCCTCAGTAAGTCTGCAGACGACACCAAGCTGGGGGGAAGTGTCGATCTGCCGGAGGGTAGGATGGCTCTGCAGAGGGACCTGGACAGGTTGGATCACTGGGCAGAGGCCAACGGGATGAGGTTTAATGTGGCAAAGTGCCAGGTCCTGCACTTTGGCCACAACAACCCCAGGCAGCGCTACAGGCTGGGGGCAGGGTGGCTGGAAAGCTCTACAGAGGAAAAGGACCTGAGGGTGTTGATTGACGCTCTCTTGGACATGAACTGGCAGTGTGCCCAGGTGGCCAAGAAGGCCAATGGCATCCTGGCCTTTATCAGGAATAGTGTAGCCAACAGAAGCAGGGAGGTGATCGTCCCCCTGTACTCAGCCCTGGTGAGGCC
>VWZZ01007795.1:396789-437786 GCA_013399095.1 Psophia crepitans | reverse complement strand
ATTCTATTCTATTCTATTCTATTCTATTCTATTCTATTCTATTCTATCTATATGACATGCTCTGGAAGGCAGACTAGGAACATCATAGGTTATGGCCTGAGCTCCTAGATCATAGCCTTGTGCACACAACAATCAATATCTACAGTTGATCTTCATCTTAGGACAGAAGATCAGTGGAATTTGTCTTGAAGGTGCTACTCCACCATGAGTATCTATGTACACTTCATCTTGTGACCACCTCTTCCTGTTGGAGGCTGAAGCGTATATTGTGATTGGTGTGACGAAAGGCATATAAGAACTTATATTGGTGGTACATGTTCATTAGATATGTAACACATAGACCATATTATTTTTCTTTAAGGAAATAATAATAAATAAAAAGTATTTATTTTTTTTCTTTCAGGTACTAATTCCGCATTATCTGAGGCTTCGTCCAGTGATCATAGGAGCTATGGGGTGGGGCTTTGAAATCTTCCTGACAAGGCATATGCTGTCTGTGTGTGTCTGTGCATGTATGCTGGTAAAAGAAAGTCTCTGTTAATTTTTATACCAAAAAGTTCACTTCAGAGGCAGCCTTGCAAGTTTTAATTATATTTACAGAGGACCGAATGGGATGCCCAGCACAAACCGGAGCAGACAGACAGGAACAACCATTAGAACACGCATTTGTGATCATGCCTTTAACAAGACATGCAGCAGAGACGTCTGAGAATTTTATCCGCTGCTGAAGGTTATCCTCCAAAGCCAGACTTAACGTTAATGGTGATGGGAGCCAGGTTTACAAAACTCCCAGATATGATCCTGTCCCCCAGAATTTTGGTCCTGTATTCTATGACTGATAAATGATACACTTCTTTTTCTTTCTTTTAACTGAGTTACTGAGTTTTGTTTACTTCTTGCCTTGTACCACATGCTGTATGTGTATGATGCCTCCTCACCATGGAAAGACAAAAGTCTTGTGCATTTAAGAGCTTATCAACAAAAAAAGCTTCCGTTGAAATGCTTTCTCCAATGGGCTTATAATACCTAATGCAGTCACAACAGCAAAGAAACACTGGGGTTTTTTTCTACGTTTATGTTGCTTATTAAAACAATAGCAAAAATATAATTGAGTACTGTGAGTGTCTTTTATGGCACAGCAGCAATTACAAACCTTGATTAAGTTCAGAAATCTCTGTTAAAGACCTGTATCTGCACCTAGTAACAAACAGTTGCCATCCTAAATTTTTTTTATAACCTAAATGACTGAAAAAAAGGAAGCCATATGAGGAAACTAAGACATGGGAGACTGGTGCTAAAACACAGCCTATCAGTGGCAAACCGGGAATTTATAGACCAGATGTATTTACTTGTTACTGACATTTGGGGTGATTTTTTCCTCAACTTTAGACCTTGAAAAACTACGTATCTGCATCAAAGCTATGCTTCCTGTGCACCCATTACAGTTAAACAAATAATTTAGACAAGGAGAGATAAGCACCTCTGGAGAAAGACATCTGGTCTGTTTTAGACATCTGTCCACTATACTTCATTGTCTTTAGAAGGAGCTCAGGGTTGCAAGATTACATTTAAATTTAGCTTAGAATTAAGAAAAATGAGTTCCAATTCTAATTATCACCCATGTCCTTGAAAACGTGTTTTTCCCAGGGTTGGTGGAATTGAAGTAGTTCACAGTTCAGTGTTGCCAACATTACAGAAACCTTCCTCTAGGTACACCCCATAGTTTACAGCACACCAAAGATGATGCCATCTTACTACCAATTGGCTTTATAATATGGATTTTATAGCCAATACTTTGACTTTTATTCTGCATAGTGCTTTTTGACTGCAACAGCTTCCATTGCATCCACAGTTTCAGGATAATACTATGGCTGCATCCACACAATGGAGAAACCATCTTGAGGACACGCCCAAAGTGATATTTGTTTCCCATCTGCATTATCAATCTGCAAAGCTGACTGCGGGGCTGGCTTTAAGCTGACCCAGCTGGAGTGTCCCTGGAAGAAAACCGGAGATAAATCAGGAGCTTTAGAGCACAGAGGAAAGCAATTTTCTTTTCTGCGCAGAGATAGATTCGGAACAGCTGTGGAGACTGCTGCCACCGGGCTGCGCAGAGGAGATGGCTGTGGAGGGCTGTGCAGAGCTATCCCAACATTCTGCCTGAAAATGAAGCAATTCTACCTGCCACAAAGGCAGACGGGATTTACAGTTGACAGATTTCAGGCTGATTGCAAGCTGCCTGTAAATGCCAGATGTGTGGTCTGGAGAGCTCCCCTGGTTGTCCAGCCTCTATACAGCTCAGATATGGGTAGTATTTAATATATTTCATTCCTTTTTCTTTTCTTTTCTTCATATATCTTAATCATCTCTGGGAATGAAATTACTTCGGTCCTCTTTTTCACTAGAAAAGATCAGAAGGTTATCAAGATTTACGTGTCTGGCTTGAGTCACTTAGGGACATCTATAGAGGGCTGAAACTCCTGCAAAAATCAAAGTGAATTAGATAGTTTCACGATTCACCTTGTCACTTCTTGCTTGTAACCCTTAGACTAACTGAAGGTGGGAGGAATATCAAAAGTATGTGTCAGGACATAGTTCAGAATCCAGAGTTAGAAGTCCACAAATCTCAGGAGTGGCTGTGTTGGCGATTGTGATTTGAGCTTCTGTTAAGATAGTGGAGCCAAAAAGCATAATGGAGACGAGCTACTTTTTGTCTTGCTGTCAGATAAACTTGTCTGCACCAGGTGGGAAAATAGAGCTGACCTGTGCATGTTGGTATTACAACAGGAGAGTGCCTGCCTTCACCCGACATTCTCATCCTGGGATAGTTAACACTTCTGAGGAGCCCTGAGACAGGAATTCACAGCTCTTTTAACAATGAAGACAAACCTGGAAGCTGGTATGAGTGTGTTCTCCCATCAGGATTTTAAGAGCACTTCCGAACACACTTCGTGACTAACGTGGTAACGAGAGAGCCTCCTCACTGACATTTTACATCAGCGAGGGTGGCTGCAGACAAATGACGCGCCTTTTGTGTACTACATCAGCCTGTTGATCAGCTTTCTCAGCAAAACTCTTCAGGGAGAAGCTTTAATTGGTACTGTCACAAAATGTGTCTTGCTGCCTTTCTCATTCAATAAAGGTGTAAAAAGCACTAAAAGCTTCAGAGTAGCAGAAAGTCATAATCAAGAACATGGCATTGTATAAAGTTGCAAATGCAAAATAAATCAACCATGTTCAATGCAAAACAGAGTATTTAATGTTGTGTTTTGAATCTACTGTTTAATACTAAATAGATCTGTTTGTATCTGCTTTCATATCCTGTTTTTTCTCACCTCACGTATAAGCAATATTTTCCCTTCTGTAACATTTTACTTCAGTTTCAAGTTAAAGGTGAAAGGTGTTTCAAATTATTTCCTTTTCAATTATTTTTATTTTTAAAGAACTTTGGCCAAAGAATGTGATTGCTGATATCTCTTTTTTGATGAAAGACCAGCAAAGCATCCCTGGGTTTTATAGATGTGCTTGCATCTAGGTCATTGCTTGAGAGCAAATTCATGTCTTTGCACATACTGATTCTCTAGAATTTCCAAAGTCACTGAAATTCAAGGTGACCTGGTGCTCCAAAGATGCAGGTCAATAAATTTCAGAATGCTTGAGGAGAGCACTTTGTGTAACTCCCCCATCTGTAAAATTCCCTTCTTTTAACGTCTCCTCAGGACAGATGGCGATTTACTTTCTAGAAGTCTATTAAGAAGAACGATCAAAAGACTCATGTTATTTCAAAGAAACGATGTGTGTTGAAGGCTTAAACATACTTGATGTTAAACAAAAATTGTTTAGCCACCAATTGGTTGAATTCAGAGCTCAGTACAGAAGGTGCTAGAGGAGTCTGGTGGGAATTATCCTAGTGCTCTTCTGTGTCACTTTCTGTAAATTCTGACATCTGCATTTCCTTCTGTGTTCCCTGAGATTCTCTCTCACACAACCACACTCACGAGTGAGGAAGTGGCACCCATTTGCTCACCCTTGCAGCTACCTGCATTCACTTAGACTGTTCCATCTCCGTAGTAGCTTTAGTCACAAAATTTGTCTTGAAATATTTTTCAAGATATTCTGCTTTTTAAAAACGGAACTTTTTGTGGAAATTGTCTGCCTACTGATAGTTTGGGCTTGTGGTTTTTGTTTTATCTTTCCCAGCACAAAACCAGACACTAGTTTTTAATTTCTATTGTAAAATACCCGACCCAAAACACACACCACACACACACACCCCCCATATATAACTTTTAATTTGGGCGATGGGGAGTGTGTGGGGGGGGTGTGTGTGTGTGAGTAGCCAAGAAGGAGAATTGTTATGTAGGGAAAAAAAATATCTGTCTGGCAGTGTTATTTACTCTCACTCAGAAAATATGCTTTGGAATCTATCCTGATGAGAGCGCCCTACCAAGCAGTCAGACAGCAGTGCCTATCAACAGAAGAAAGTGTAACTCAGACTATTCTGACTTTAATTCACTCCTTCTTACGCTCTTCAGCACTTCAGATATACACCTGATGGCTTAGGGTTTCAAAAGTGATCCTGCCTATGTATGTTTCCCTGTTGCCCAGTTTCATCTAGACAAGTACCTGGAACACACCTGCTTCAGTGATGTTCATAATGGCAGTCCACATGCCAACCGTGTAGTGGTAGCACTCCAGGAACATAAAGGTGATGAGAAAGGTGATTAGGTGTTCTGGTCCTGGTAGTGCACACAGAAAGAGTCCCTTTTAGAAACACTGCTATCAAGGTTAATCACTACGTGTTCTGGATTCAGCCAGCTATAGCCAAGACTACACTGACCCGTGACATAGCCGTGAGCTAGTCTTTAGCAAAGAGCTTTCTGCTAATGTGATAACTTGTGGTAGTTCCCGGTATATTAGGATGTGTGTGGAACAATAAGTCAAAAGTTTATTATTTTTTGTCCTTAGAAATATACATGTTCTTTTTTTCTGTTTAAATTACATTACAATGAACCACTTCTCAACTTACTCTTTCTTAGACTTGTAGCAAGAAGAGCTGGATGAATGGAAGTGACAAAGACTGCCTTTGAAACAACTTATTTTTACATGGAGTATCCAATTAAATGAAAAGAGTGATATTCTGACTATAGTAACAAAAGTGGAACTGAATATTTTGTTATATGGAGAATGGTGAAAACTGCATAGAAGAAATGTTTACTATTGATTTTTGATCCAATCATATATGTGTCTACAGTCTTACACCTGCAGAAAGGATTTAATCTAGTTAAATACTCTTGCTCCTGACTGAACATCATGGAAATGGACATCCACGTGATGTAAATAGGACCCCCAATTATTTTAATCTGGAATGGAAATATTCAAAATTCTGTTTCTAGTTCTCAGAGAACACAAGATGAGACCAGAATGTTTAGTTTATTCTTGGGTTTCCTGATCTCGTATGAAGTTTGAAGTTAAAAGTTTCCCTAGTGTCAATCAGAGAAACTAGATCTCAGCGATTCATGAAACATCTTTTAACCTGCCCGGATTCCAGTGAGCAATCTGCTGAAAATAGTTCAGACACAGCTTTTGTAGAATGGTAATTTGGATGCTTTCACTTCTGGATTGGGAAACCAGACTACTGATGCATCCTCAAGGAATACACATCTGTGCCTGAAGCTGTAACGTGCTATAGGTTGTCATTCTTACTCAGTTTAAATAAGGCTGAATTGCAATAGATAAAATTTACCCTGGGGTAACATCTTTGCAGGCAAGGCCAATGGATCTGCCCCTCAGTTCCTGGCTGTGAGAAACGTGGCTAGCAATTCAGCATACTTCATAATAATTACAGGCACATAAAGTAAACAATTGCTTTGACCTAAATGCCTAACAGAAGCAGAATACACTTAAAAGGATGACTTGATCTGTCTCGACTAAGCAGAAAAGGAAAAGAATTCTGAACATTCATAATCCTCTTGCTTTGTGATTTCATTAGAATCTATTAACTAAATAATTAAATGTATTTTGTGCCAAATCTTGCATAAGTTATGATATCAAATAGGCCAGTGAACCATGCTCTTAGTTACACTGGTATAATTGTAGCAATAGATTGGTATCCTGGGTTTGTACACTGCGGCGTGTGTGGAGTAGTGCCTGTGCTTTCAGGCTGTACAGTGATAGAAACACTGCCCATTGGCGAAGATTTCCACCACTATTAAGTAGGAGCAGAAATAAATCATTAATTTGAATACTAATCTTTGTGTATGGTGCAAGGACAGTAAAAAATTCATAGAATCATGGAATGGTTTGGGTTGGAAGGGACCTCAAAGATCATCTAGTTCCAACCCCCCTGCCATGGGCAGGGACACCCTCCACTAGACCAGGTTGCTCAAAGCCCCATCCAGCCTGGCCTTGAATACTTCCAGGGATGGGGCAACTACAACCCTTCTGGGCAGCTTCTGCCAGTGCCTCATCACCCTTATTGTAAAAGATCTCTCCCTTGTGTCCAATTTAAATCTACAGTCTTTCAGGTTAAAAACATTGCCCCTTGTCCTATCACTACACGTCCTTGCAAACAGTCTCTCTCCAGCCTGCTTGTAGACCCCCTTTAGGTACTGGAAGACTGCACTCAAAAGCTGTGCTGAGGGTGCACTCGATCCCACTGTCCATGTTGCCAAGAAAGATGTTAATAGCACCAGTCTCAGTACTGACCCCTGAGGAACACCACTCATCACTGGTCTCCACTTGGACACTGAGCATTGACTGCAACTCTTTGAGTGAGACCATCCAGCCAATTCCTTATGCACTGAGTGGTCCATCCATCAAATCCATGTCTCTTCAACTTAGAGACAGGGATGTCATGCGGGACAGTGTCAAATGTTATGCACAAACCCAGGTAGATGACATCAGTTGCTCTTCCCTTATTCACCAACACTGTAACCCTTTCATAGAAAGCCACCAGATTTTTCTGGCACAATTTCCCCTTAGTGAAGCCGTGTTCTCTGTCACCAGTTATCTCCTTATTTTCCACATGCCTTAATGTAATTTCCAGGAGGCTCTGCTCCTTGACCTTGCCGGGCACAGTGGTGAGACTGACCAGCTTGCAGTTTCCCAGGTCTTCCTTTTTTCCCTTTTTAAATATTTCCCCTTTTCCAGTAAGTGGGAACTTTACCAGACTGCCACGAGTTCTCAAATATGATGGAGAGTGGCTTGGCCACTTCACAGAATCATAGAATCATTAAATTAAAGATCATCTGGTTTCAACCCACCTGCCATAGGCAGGGATGCCACCCACTAGATCAGGTTGGCCAGGGACCCGTCCAACCTGGCCTTGAACACCTCTAGGAATGCAGCATCCACAGCTGCTCTGGGCAACCTGTTCCAGGGCCTCACCACCCTCACAGTTAAGAATTTCTTCCTAATGTCTAATCTAAATCTATCCTCTTCTAGTTTAAAACCATTGCCCCTTGTCCTATCATTACCTACCCGAGTAAAGAGTCCCTCTCCATCCTTTTTATAAGACCCCTTTAAGAGTTGAAAGGCCGGAATGAGGTCTCCCCAGAGCATTCTCTTCTCCAGGCTGAACATCCCCAGCTCTCTCAGCCAGTTCCCTCAGGACCCACAGATGCATCACATCAGGTTCCGTGGACTTGTGCACTTTCAGATTCCTTAGATGGTCTTGAACCAGATCTTCTCCTACAGTGAGCCATTCTTCATTCTCCCAGTCCCTGCCTTTGCCTTCTGCAACTTGAGCGGTGTGCTACAACCCTTGCTGGTGAAGATGGAGGCCAAAACGTCATTCAGTACCTCAGCCTTTTCCATGTCCTGAGTAACCAGGTATTGCAGTTCCTTACAGAGAAGGCCCATGTTTTCCCTAGTCCCCTATTTATTGCTGATGTACCCATAGAAACTCTTCTTGTTGCCCTTGACTTCCCTGGCCAGATTTAACTTTACCAGGGCATTAGCTTTCATAACCTGATCCTTGGTTGCTTGCACAGTTTTTCTGTACTCCTCTCAGGCTACCTGTCCTTGCTTCCACTTTCTGTAGGCTTTCTTTCTGTGTTCAAAAAAAATCCAAGAAAGAAACAAAGAAACCCAGCTCAAACAGGCAGGAGTTTCTGATCTACTCTAGGTGCAAGAATAGGCTAAGCATGTAAAAAAGTGTTTATGTCTTGCATTATTTGTGCTGCAGGGGTTCTGCTGCTGCTGATGTATGTCAAAGGAATATGGGTGAAGGGGATTAACCTGTTCCTTATATAGCTGCTATCTACCTCATGACTATGTATTGCATTGCATTGACCTTGCAATATCAGGTCACAAGGGCTGGCCCCTTCTCCCTCATCCCATTCTTCTCCATACCTCTACTGCACCTTTTCCCCTGGCAGGAGTAACCTAGTGACCTGACCCCTCAACATAGAGTAGAAAATTCAATTTCAAAATTCTTTTGAGAACAACTGAGCCACCCCTGAGGAGTTCCAAAATACAGTGTAGTTGTTGAAATGATGTTTCTTCACAGGATGGCTAGAAACTCCTGAAAGAAGTACTAAGAGCCGAATAGTCAATTTTTAAAAGGCAACAAAAAACTTTCAAGCACATCAGCCATTCAAGATAATTTTAAACTAAAGACTGAAACACTTTAAAATTTTATTTATAATGCAAAAATTGCCTAAGAATTTAACAGCTAAGAAATTTAACAGGTACTAAGGACTTTGACACCTATCCCAATTATGATGCTGTGATTAAAACAGTTTAAAAATATTTCAGAGTGTCTATTCAACACTTTGCTGATGTGGCAAAACATTGTAAGGCATGAAAAGAAGAAAACTCAATCCAGACTGCTCAACTTTCCTTTTCATCATCTTTTGAAAAGAATGAAGCAAAGTACAGTAGAGTAATACTAGATGCCAATAAAATAGTGCTTCATTGTTCTTCATGGAAATTAGTGATGCATAATAATGTATGTCATTACTGTTAGTGAAAGCCATAGGATAAATCATTATTGAATTTTAATGAATGAGTTAATCGCTTGGGATTGTCAGGCACATAATTATTGGAGAAAAATTAATTCTGGCATTCTGTAATTACTACTTCAAATATTGTAAGATTTCATTGAAAGGACAATCTGAAATAATTTCTCGTAAAAAATCCCAAAGGATATACCAACAAACACAGTATTTGTGTTTTGTAGAACATCCGGTTATAGTAGTATGGATGTGATGGAAATATAGTACACAAATACTCTGAAAATAAATATTCACCTTCTTACATCTGCAGCTCTTCTAACATAATATATGCAAATATAGGTAAATTCTGCATGGGCATTTCTTATTGCTCCAAAACTGCGGTTATGCACAAGGAACTCTGAATTTATTGTTGGTACAACCCTTTGCAGGCTCATATCACCCCAGGATTTCCTTATATATATGGACTTCCGTTAATCCATAGACATAATAATAGTTTGCCTAATTCCAAAGCAGAAATAAATGCAATTGGAGTAAGCTGCAACGAAGTCAACAGGAGGAAGAGAAGCAGGCTCAGGGCCAGACCTCGGGAGAACAGGCAGTAGCGTGGGGCGGTAAAATGGCCCCCAGCCCAGCTGCCTGCTCCCTCTGTGCCAGAGCCCTGTAGTGCGGCACTCTGACTGAGGAGGAAGGTTTTGCCCAGATGCTCTGCATTGACTCATGTTGTACTGTTACTTTGGAAATGCTAAAGCACAATTTTATCTTAGAAGCCTAATATGGTAATCTCTGCAGAGGTAACTGCACGCGTGCTACTCTTGCATCCAGGAGAGGCCTTGCAAGAGTGGGCCAGTGGAGCTATGGAAACTGGTGATAACACAGTCCACTCAGAAGGGGCTGTTTCTCCACAGGCGTAAGGAAGGAGAAAATCTGAGTGACAGAACATGGGCCAAAGGTGCATTCTTGCAAAATCCACTCCCTCCCCCAGCAAGTCTAACTGGAGTGGTGCTGCGAGTCTCTTCAAAACGCACTGCGCACTACTGTACAAAACTCTTCAATTTAGGTACTCGAAAACACTGGCAATCTCATCAAACATTCATGATCTCATCTTTCGGAAGATCTATAAACTTGCAAAACCACAAACATTTTTTTTTAACTAGACCCATCCTCTCTCTGCTAAAACTGAAGACTTTCATCCCTATAGCTATTTCCTTCTGGCTTGCCATAATAGTGCTGTTTGTGGTCGTCTTAGCCCAGAGGTCTTCAGTGTGATGCTGTGAGCATCGCCTTTTAGTGCACTCTCACCTGCTGTTGACTGCTTTTTCTGCCTTTCTTTATGAATGCCACAACACAGCTGATGGCCTGGGGTCTGATTAAGTAGAAAATGCACAGTCATAAAGGGAAACATTCCACTTTAGGACACTTCTCTTTATTGTCAGGCAAATTAGCCCATTATGTGTCTAAATATACTCAATCACTGCTGGAAAATGCAGGTTAGGATGGTGTCTCGCAAACAAGAAAAAAGGATTTGGTTCATGAAGACATCTTTCTTTGCAGTGGATGGGCCTTTGGATTTGAAATTCTGACCAGAGCTGAGCAGCTTCAAACTTCATCACATATAAATAAAATGTTTTCTTCTGGAAAAATTGTATATGTTTGAATTGAATTGCTGGTGTCATGCTGCTTTTAAATGTTTCACCTGTCATATTTTAAATTTGAGAAAGGCAACTGAAAATTAAGCAAATTTCTGGGGAAAGTCCATCACAAAAAGCTGATTTGACTAGAAGAAATGAGGTTGCTAAAGCTTGAAAAAGAAAAAAGTCTTTCTCCATCAATCTAATATTTTGTGTCAGATTATGGTCTCAGTTTCAGATGAGAATATGTTGAGTACCTCCTTTAAAGTAACACGTATTTCTGTGAAGGCAATATCAATACTGTAATAATAATAGTGGAGTCCCTCAGGGGTCGGTACTGGTACCAATGTTGTTTAATATTTTCATCAACGACCTTGATGAGGGAACAGAGCGTACCCTCAACAAGTTTGCTGATGACACTAAACTGGGAGGAGTGGCTGACATGCCAGAGGGTTGTGCTGCCATTCAGCGAGACCTAGACAGGCTGGAGAGTTGGGCGGGGAAGAACTTAATGAAATTCAACAAGGACAAGTGTAGGGTCTTGCATCTGGGAAAGAAGAATCCCATGTGCCAGTACAGGTTGGGGACTGACCTGTTGGAGAGCAGTGTAGGGGAAAGGGACCTGGGGGTCTTGGTGAACGGAGGGATGACCATGAGCCAGCAATGTGCCCTGGTGGCCAGGAAGGCCAATGGCATCCTGGAGTGTATTAGAAGGGCTGTGGTCAGTAGGTCGAGGGAGGTGCTCCTCCCCCTCTATTCTGCATTGGTGAGGCCGCATCTGGAGTATTGTGTCCAGTTCTGGGCCCCTCAGCTCAAGAAGAACAGGGAACTGCTAGAGAGTCCAGTGCAGAACCACAAAGATGATCCAGGGAGTGGAACATCTCCCTTATGAGGAAAGGCTGAGGGAGCTGGGTCTCTTTAGCTTGGAGAAGAGGAGACTGAGGGGTGACCTCATCCATGTTTATAAATATGTTAAGGGTGAGTGTCAGGAAGATGGAGCCAGGCTCTTCTCGATGTCATTAAGCGATAGGACAAGGCGCAATGGGTGCAAACTGGAGCATAGGAGATTCCATGTTATTATAAGGAAAAACTTTTTCACTGTGAGGGTGACAGAGCACTGGAACAGGCTACCCAGAGAGGTTGTGGAGTCTCCTTCCCTGGAGACATTCAAAACCCGACTGGACACGTTCCTGAGTGATGTGCTCTAGATGGCCCTGCCTTGGCAGGGGGGTTGGACTAGATGATCTTTCAAGGTCCCTTCCAACCTCTACGATTCTGTTGATTCTGTGATTCTATGATAAAGTTCTATGTAGCTAAAACAGTGGTTGTTGGTGCTTATTAGTTTCATTGCACCCATATTACTGCACCCTGGGTTTTGATCTGGTGATCTGTGTGACTGTAAAGAGTTAATAGGAAAATGTAGATTTATACATAGCATGAAACTGGTGATCCAGATGTAAAAAGACAATGTTACCCTTTGTTACACAAACTGCCATCTCATTACTTTATTCCCACGTATTTCTGGTGACATATCAGTAATTGGACGCATAAGCTGTCAGACAGCAGTGTTCCCAAGCTCCTTTTCAACTTGGTGTTTCATAGAATGTCAAGGTTTTTTTCTCTATTTTAATAAAATATGGTGTTATATACAACACCCTTTCAATGCATTCAGTGTCATGCTAATATCACTCACCAAATCTGTATTGAAAGTGAGTAAAACTGCCTTCTTATTTTGAAGGAATAATGAGCTTAGCTTATATTATCCTTAGTGCCAAATAACAATATTCAGATGTTTATAATTTGGGAAATATTAGAAAAAATAAACTTGGAAATAACAAAATTGCACACCACCCCTGAAAATACTAAAATTCCATAACATTTTCCTTATCAAATACGGTATCAATTAATGCAAATGGGTTTTAAGAAGTTTGGGTTCTGATACTGTGCCGCTGCGCATGAGAAAAGCAATGCTTTCTTTACTAATTAGATAAGAATTAAGGCCTTTTGAAAGAAAGGCTGGTTGTGGTTTCAAACCATGGAGCTCCTTCACATCATATTGCTTTCAGGAGACACGTATTTACAGCTGATGTAAAGTGACCTCAACTTTATGCTTATTCATTTCTCTTGAAGTTTGTTCTGCAGCATGAATAATCAAATGTGAAAAGAATAGTCTCAGGAGGAGATTCTCATTTCAGTGCAATACACAATCAGTGTTTTTCTAACAGCTTAGAAATTGTCTGCTTGGTAAATACTGGGACACTGGTGAGTTTGAAGCATTATCTGCAAGCTCAGATTCACTGACCACTCCAAAAATTCCTTGGAGAAGTCTTGTCCCACACTGTTCCAGGGTAGGGAATGGAAGCTGTAGCTCACCACAGGACACACAATGTCATTAAATCATTATTGTGTTCAGAACGATCCCTGTGACTGTCTAACTCATAACTTCCAAAAAGTAGCTATATTTTACATCCCCTGGTTTAATTTATTCAGAAATTTGGCACAATTTTCTTTAGCCTTTATAAGTAAGAGCAGACTAGCACTTCTGTGGCAAACTTGGAGAAGCTTGATGTAAAACAAGCAAACCCCCTTTTTTTTCCTGGTCTCAATTAAATCCACTCAGGATGTTTCAGCTTTACAGAGAAATCATGATTCTGCTCCTGGAAATCCTATACATTGGATGGAGTATTTTTCCTGAACTGAGACATCAGGGATAGATGCTGTCATCCCATATCATTGTTTGTAGCTTTGGGATATGAAGGAAAAGTGGGAACTGAGGGGCAAAGGAAGTTTTCAGGCCCCTCAGTAGTCTTTACATCCTCACCAGTGAGTGAGTCAGGACTCTGTCTGCCTGAAGAACACTTCAGAATATCTTGTCTTCCAACATGAGTTTCACAGTAGTCTTTACATCCTCATTTGTTTAAAAAGTATGAATGAAATACCCGAGCACTTAAGATGTACCTTGTCAGCTTTGAGCTTTGATGGTAATGTCACCCAAAGGAACTTCACCCAGCTAAGAGGGTGGGTGAGAAATATCACACAGGTCTTCCCTCTTGAAAAAAGTCTAACTTTTACTTCAAGAAAAAAAGGAAGCTTAAAGCACTGCACCAGCAGTTGCAGTGCTGTCTGACTTAGCTATAGCTCCCCAAAGCAAGGGTGAACTAACTATGGATATCAATGGTTTGGAGCCCTTGAGTATGTATGAATTGCTTTATCTAACTACACAATAAGTAATGCAGGAGTAGCAGGTACGTGCAGCTTTCTCAGTCCTCACCAAATGGGAGCATCCTCAGAGCAAGAATGCTGGCATGACCACATAGCTGTGTACGTGACAGCCCTCTTGTTCCTCTGTCAGCAGTCCACTGGGTACCTGTCAGCATGCCCATTTCACTACAAATACTGGATCATACACCAAGGAAAGAATTACTCTCATTCTTTTTTCTAGTCAATATTAACTTTAGTAGGACTAAAAACAGGCATAGAGGTTAAACGGTCTATGAGCATATTAGCAATGTCATTTGCCATTATTGTGATGGAACACTTATTTATTTATTGCTGAGGCTTTGGTTATAGCTCAGCGAATTGTATGCAAAAAAAAAATGTACTTTGGGGGCCAATAATTCGTTCTAATACATAGCTTCATCTACAAGAAAACACTAAGGTCTCAACTGTAGCATTATCTTCATCTCACAGCTGAACCTTGTGACTGTATGAGGACTTGTAACTATGGTGAATCTAAACAATTAATTTCACACCATCATTGCTCTTTTTCACAACTGTTAAGTTTTCACCTTTTTGTCAAAAATCATCTTCCAGCTGTTCAACAAGCATCTACTTCTCTTCTGCTAATGCCCTCCCACTGCCAGCCTCTGCAATCGAGCTTGGCAGCTCTATTTTTATAACAGGGTACAATTTTAAACATACCCCTGGTTCTTCTTTATGTATTATTTACTAACCTCACATCGCTGACAGAAAAGATGGAAAAGATTCTGTTCTGTGTGAGAAAATTTGTGGCTCTCAGTGCTGATTCAGCAAATTGCCTCACCATTTCCCATGTGAGCAGATTACTGAAGAATTTTCCCTTTATTAAATCTTAAGATTAGAGTGTTCATTAAATCATGCATGAAACTCCCATTCAATTGCTGAAATACTGGTATTGTTGAATGAAGCCTGTGGGTTTGGCCAATGCTCATTTTATGGGTTTGCTTAGCCCTAATCATTGAAGTCGTGTATGAAACCACATAAATATCTTGGATTAGAAGCAGTCCTAGTTCTCCTGAATGTCACCCGCTTACAGCAACATAGTAATACACAATACAAAGAAGTTCTGGCTTCTCTTCTTGTCAAAGAAATCAGCTGTGGAGGCAGAAAGCTAGGTGATTTGGAAAGTTTCTCTTACACTCCTTTAGAGGATGTGATAGGAGAGAGGCAATGGGAAGAAACGTTTTTCTCTTACCCTTTCCCTCCTCTGACTCTCCATCTGCAGTTCAATTTTAGATACAGTGATATTTTTAAGGAAGCCTATTAAAACCTCCATGTTTACTTCCAACAATGACTGATGCAAAGGTGAGCTTTGGAATGAGAAGTGCAGCCTGTAGCAGTTTTTTGTCATCTGATAAATGCAGGGACAAAGGGAAGAGAGATCATTTCCCTCCCTCCCTCCTCCTGCCTCAGTATAGTACCCCCTTACAACCAAGACAGGTCTTTTTCTCCCTCTTTTGCTCCTCTTTGCCATAAGATATCCAAAAGGGAGATGCAGAGTACTGTTTGTCCTCGTTCAGGCAACTTTGTTAGGGGAAGTTTGGCTTTGTATGACGCAGAGTAGTGGAGGGCAACACTGCATGCACACAAGTGACCTGGAACACCCCTGCAGGAGCTGTGATACCTTTAGCGTGATTGCCTGTAGAAAATTGGTCAGTGACCTACTGGAAAGTTTTTAAGGCATGCTATCAAAACTGTGCACTTAGGTCACTGCTGATTGACTGTAAGACAGAATGGAGAAGGAAATTAAATTGAATACTAGGCTACAAGAATCTGTACAGCACTCTGCAGCATACACAAGCTGATTGCCTCCTCATTAACAACAGCCAGTTACCTGGTGCCTGCCAGTCAACCCATGCTGCAGCTGTAGGTTAGCATTCCAGCTCCTTCAGGGTGCTCTCTCTGCCTTCCCTTCCTGACCTAGACTGACCTTGCCCCAGGGGATTGTCATCACCACTAAGGGAAAGAAAGGTAAACCAAGGTGTCTCAAATGAATGTCAGTGGTTTGCAGTTGCCCTGATTCCCCCAAGTTGTTGAAGGAGACAAGGGTCCTGCTCAGTGCGTCCTTGCATGCAAATGTGGTACTCTTGACACAGAAAAGTTTGAGAATTAATATCTTTAGTTATTTCAGATTCTGGGAAAAGAACATATTTTTTAAAAAATTCTCTCTTGTTAAAAACACCGACACTTTGCCAAGGAACCAAATTCAGTCTTGTAATGTGTGTTGTATAGCTCTCGTCAGCATCACTACAGCATTTGAAAAGGAAGATACATTCTTCTCAGACTCACTGGAAAACAAATAAGAAAATATTTATCATTCTGAAGCTTTTTCTTACAATGCAAGCACTGTTGAAAAGATGTTCAGGCATGTATCTGAGGACAGAATTTGCCCTGACGAGTTTTAATGTTTTGGGGCTGACTTAGATCTAGCAAACTAATGCCTTCCAGTACAAAGCAAAACGTGCTTTTGTAAAGGCATTTATGACAGCTGAATATGCATCAAGCCAAGAAACTTAACAATCACAGGTTTGTTGGTTGTTTAATTTGTTTCTTAAGAGTAATTTAAAATAAAATTAAATTGTTTACTACAATGTTCATGATTCTGATTATTCTAGACCATCCTGCTTTTCTTCTCTTCACTCCTTTCAAGATCTCCAGTGGTTTTGTCTGTCTTTTGGCATTTTACTTTAACACCATAATTCTGAAATAAACATCTCCAGTCTTCCACTTCATCACTTTCAATTATGCCGAAGTATTACAGGACTAGCTTGTTCGCTTAAGGCATTATGAATTATTTGGGAATACTACCACATTTTTATATAAGCTGAAAACAAATACAGTGCCAGGTAATTAGCGATTTAACACATATTCCTTTGTTATTCTTTAATACTCCCATGTTCCTGGCTTACTTCCTCCAAGCTGGAAGTTGCTAAAAACAGATGATGTGTCTATTACTGTGTTTAAACCAGAAATTAATATAATACTGTGCTGAAGAATTATGCACCAGGACTTAAACATATGTCCCCTCTTAGTGAGTCAGTAGTGACAAAATGACTGTTGGAGGTTATAGCTGTTGTAGCTTCACCATGATTCTGCACCAGAAAAGAAAGGGGAAAAGTAATGTGGAAATAAGAGGTGTATGAAACAGAAAGCATCACTGAAGGCAAGGTAGTACGGTTATAAAAGTTCTTCAATACACTAGTGAGGCCAGTGTGGTCATAATCCTAAATTTTACGCAAAAAACATCCAAAGATCTATCCTGGCAGTGTGTCAAAAGAGAGTCCTTTAGGTTAGTCTGCATACTGATTTTATTCCAGATTCCTTAACCCTAACCCATCCAGATTTTAATCCTTCATTGAAGCAGTAGGGACGGAACCTTGCAAATATGTACTATTGGACTTTTCTACCACCTTCTGTTTCTAACATTCACACCATTTTGTGACAAAGCCTTTGATCTAGTAGGTCCCTGGTCCCTGCGCAGCTGGATGTTGTGTTTCAGCATAGAGTGAGAAATCACACAGTTCTCCGCAGTCATCAGTAAAGTCACCTACGTTCCCTTGGTCTGAGTTCACCCCACCTAACTTTAGGCTCATAACTGAGGCACTTACACTAGCAGCCATGGCTCCTAGTCTTGTGCTACAGCTAGCATGGAGAAGGCAAGGCAGCACAGAAGGCAATACAACTCACCTGACTGCCCAATTGTTTCCCTTTAATACTGAGGTTGTAGAGGACCACTTGGTTCCTAACTTTATTACTTTGCTGAGTGACTAGAGTAAGCTAAGATAAATCCAAGCTTTTTAAATGCATGAGGCATGGTTGAAAATGAGCCTGCATGAGAAGATATGAAGACAAAACTAACTGTAAGCCACATTCTGACTCCTTGCTGTTATCTCTTAACCACTGTACTGTAACATCACCCTTCGCCCTGTTCATCATTTTCTTTATTCATGCTCACAGAATAAATCCATTAGGCTCATATCATGCAAGAGCAAACTCAAACTATTTTCTAGTCTTTGAAAGGAATTCTCAAGAGAGCTGAGAATATTCCAAGAAAGGAAGTTGATAGATATATTAATAATATCATCTGGTCCTCATCTTTCTATACAACATCTTGCCTTGCCTCCTCCTTTCTCTTTGATGTAAAAAGTTCTCATCTTCTCTCCATCAAGAACCCCCCCTCTGCCATCTCCATTCATATCCTTTGATCTCGTCCTCCCACCCATCCCACTACATTCTTCTCACATCCATAATCTGCCACACATCCTCTGATGTCTTTTCTCTTGCGTATCTTTTGCTGCCACACTTCTCAGGACAAGCAAGTCTTTTTTTCCCTAACATCTTGATGTCATGTCACGCGTCTCCATTCTCTAGCATTTCCACCAGCTTTCACGCTTTCCCTGTGTCACATTCAAATTCATCTTGCTCATTCTCAAGACTCAGCACAGTGCTGTCAATATTTCACTTACAGGGCTCTACCCTGCTTACCTTTTCTACAATTCTTCAGTTATGTTTCATAATCTTGCATAAAAATTAATTTCCCTGTCATATATCAACTACACCTTTCCTGAAAACCATGTAATGTGGTATCTTTCCTTCAAATCCATCTTGCTTTGGGGTCTTTCATGTGCCTCTCTGCCCTCTCGTTCTATCCCTCGGAGAGAAACTTGCCTCATGAGGCTGAAGTTAGCTTTTGTTAAATCCACCACCCCGCCAAAGTGGCTACAAAAACTTTTTCAAAGATCAGTACTGTAAATTAGCTGTGCTAAATGAATCCATTTTTACTGATATCTCAGATATTTCAGATGTAACATTAGGATGAATTCAACTCAAAGCTGATTCTAATGAGGAAGGCAAGATGGTCCTTCTGTAACAGGAGTCAAGGAGCACTAACAGGCTCCCTTCACCCCTTCTAGGAGTTTAACTGTTTGTTCAACGCCAGCTCCACTGAAAAGGGCTGCTGTGAAGAGAGCTAGAAGTCTCAGTTGGCAGTCCTCCTCCTTCTCTTGGGAGCTGCTTTTAAGCTCTTGACCTGGACCCCAGCTGAGCTACAGCCTGAGCCGCTCCACAGCCTTGTGGTCCTGGGTGAGCTCCATCTCATGGGACTGTAGCCACCTAAAAGTTTAGCGATTTGATCTAAACAAATTGCCCCATTCCCTTCGTAATCAGTGGGCACTTGTGAAAGGAGACCAGCTGTAGGATAGCATGAAGTGACCTCAGGAAGGACAACTCTGTGCCTGTTGTCTACGGAGAGATCCTGATTTAAACTGGTGGTTTACCAAGTACGTGCTGGAAACTAGGTGAGACACTTCCCACCTTCAGTGATAGCTAGGTAGCCTGAGCGATTCGGTAGTTCCTTTTTTTGTGTTTTCTTATTCCACCATTCACCTCTCTATCAAAATCTTTCTACACAATGCAAAGATCCATAAAGAAGGTTAGTTGTTTTTCTGTGCACACAAAGTGGTTTTTCAAGTGTAAACAAGTGCTTTTGCTTACTCAAGGTGCTCATATGTGTTTTTGCGGCAACACAAGCTATTATCTCACTTTGTACGTTTGGTTGCAACCTTTTACCTGTGATTTTCCAGTTTGTTTACGTTTATGAGTGAGCTGTCACTCAGCTGCGAGTTTTGCACTATGCATTTAGTGTAACTATGCTAATATTTAACGATCTTGTTTCCTGATTTACCGTGACTTCTAATTTCTTTTAAGTGATTTTCCTTGAAGGACACCCTACATCCATGATACATGGCAAGCCAACGGTTTAAACCTAAGTGGACAAGCAGCTTACCGTCTTTAAGAAGATACAAGCATTAGCGCATTGCGTCGTGAGTTGTGTAATACAGATATCCTCTTGGAAAGCAAGAGGACAGAGAGACAGTCAGTACATTCACAGTTACACAGTGCAAAACCATACTCAGATTGTCAAAAAAGCACAGACAAAGTTCAGCTAATAGATTTATTTTTTTTTCCCTGAAAAATATGCTGAAACCTTTAAGGAACTCAAAGTTATGATGTGTGCACTTCTTAAATGGATTACTTGAGGTCAATAGTCTTTTTAAAGTGTTAAATACATAGACCTTTAAAACTTGCAATTCAGTGAAAGATTTATGTGGGGCTCTATCTCATGTTTCAGCACAGTAAAGTGTCTGTTGCACAGTGCCAATACTTTCTGATGGGAATAACTTCTTAGAAGGTCAGTAACATTCAACCTTCTTTAACTTTGTTCTTAAAAGTTGAAGGTTGAGAGATACTGAAGAGCTTTTTATGAGTTACTGCATTGGTATCACCGAGAACTACTTCACAAAAGGTTAGGAAGTTCGGCATAGCATCAAAACTCAGACATGTATGGCTTTTCTGCCCGAACTCTGGCAGTGTAGTCATGATTAAAGGTTCTTCTGGAAACTCAGAGCATTCCCCAAGCAAAACAGAAGATAAAACAGAAAACAGGGCCCCAAGAGATAATAAAGGCAGGTGAGCACTGACAAATGGTGCCAATCTGTTCCTCCTCTTGCTCCTCACAGCTATTCTTCAAAGAGGAATAACTTAGCAGGGAAAAGAATTTGTTCCTTTGTGATAAAGAAAGCAATGAAACAAACGGCAAACTCAGTGTTATGAACAAAGAAAAAATAAAATTATCTAAATGCTTATTTGAATATAAATCTCTTCAAAGAAATATGAGTGAAGCAAAATTCTGAGCCTCTGTTAACCGATGTAATTCCCTTGAAACCCATGATGATTTAAATTAGCTAAAACTCTGGCCTTAGAATTCTTTTTCCTTTGCCTGTTACCAGAGAAGATGTTCTATTTGACCAATTTTGTCTGTTCCCCCCTCCCTCCACTTCACACACACACACTCTCCTTCTCATTTTCTTACGATTCCAAAAACTGGAAAGAAAATGTGTCTTAACTTTCCTCTCTGAATTCTCTTTAGCTTCCCTTTTCTACAGAAGAAGGGCTTTTCACCTGCTCCTTCAGAAGTTAACTTGGTGACTTATTTTGGAAACCTGCAAGCACTGGGGGGAGATGGTGATGATTTTGTATGCATAATGGTTGATATTCAAGGGCTGAGGTGTTTGGTTCCTTGCTTGGTCAGGTCCTCTGCTTCTGTGTCTTCTGTCCTGTTTTCTGTGGTTTGTCTGGAGCTGTTTATTTCTTTGTTTTCTTTAAGCTATAGAATAAAGCTATCTGCATCTGGGTAATATTTTTGTATACAACATGGGATCCAGCACATAATTCAGTACTTAATGGTTCAATGCCTTACTAGAAAGGAAACAATGCAGTCAGGTGAAGCTAATTTTTTCCTTTTCTGTCATACTTTCTCTGTTTTATACATAAATTCACAGAGAGAGAGAGAAGAATAGTCTTTTTTTTTTCTCTTGGAAATACATTTACATTGTGGAGAACTTTTTTCTCTCTAGTTTCTGTTTTCTCTACAAAGCTCAGACTTCTCATAGACTACCCAAACTACATCAGAAGTGCTGAACTGAACTGAAATCTCACCTCTCATGGATTTAGAAATGGCCCTGTAATGTGGTGTCACTGGGAGCTTTTTCAAAGCCTTCTCCTTCAGCCTTTGGGTAGAGATAACTGTGTCATTCTTTCCTTGTAAATTTTTCCTTGTAAACTGAGAAGTAGGACTCGTTTTTTTATATAAATGCCCATACTGTCACCCATGTCTCTCCTCTCCCAGAATGGTGCCCTAGAGCACCAGACTTTTAAACTAGGTAGAAGTGTGGGAGAGAGAGACAGGAAAGGGAGAGTGAGGAGCTGACTTCCACAGCTCATGCGAAAACTATGGCACTTCACAACGGAGGATGAAAGACTTCTGGGGTCGGAAAGAGAGTTCAGAAACAAGGAAGGGCATAAATCTGTGACTTAAACACTAAGTCTGTCTCAAAACCCATTGATTTCCATTTGTCTTGGATGCTTTATGCATTTTTTGTTAGACATTCATTGGGTGAAATATAAACCAAAGGAGGGGGCTGTAGCCACCTGTGCCAGGGCCTGCCTTGCTCTGCAGGTTTTGCCCTCCCATTTGCACCACTCTTGTGTTCCCCCACTTTGAGCCTCTGACTTTGTTTGTGTATTCTGATGCTGAGTTTCAGCAGGCATTGGTAAGGGCTGCAACCCAGGCCTACCTCTGTGCCTCGCTCTGTACGCAGCACTGACCTGTGAATGCCAGCTGTGAGATACCCTAAGTCAACCATACAGAATGCTAAAGAGAGGACCTGAAATCGTCTGAGTTTTATACTGAATTAGAGCTATAAGCGCTTATTACCTCTTGAACTGACCCAGGGGTGACTCACTGGTACAACCTGACTGGGTTAAGTCGGAGTTATGCAGTGAGAGGCTCTGTTTTTTTCAAACTGGGGCAGTTCTTGGTCATAACAGTAGCCTGGCAGTATCCTGCAATAACAGTAACCCAACCGTAACCCAGGCAACCTGAGAACATTAGTAGCCCACTAATTAATAAATAAGAAGCAATTATAGCCTTTTAGGAGCCTCAGAGTGGTTAATCAGGGTTTCCATGAACAACAAAAAAATTGTCTCCTGGGTGATAAACTTCAGATTTTTGTGAAATTGGGATTTAGGGCTTGTCTGTTGGAAAACTCATCCAGAGTGAGACAGGGTGAGAATAGGTGCTAGCCCACACTCACATGCCCTGTAAATGCTCTCACCGAGCTGTGCATCCCAGTCTGGTGCTGCCCAGTGTTCGATGCCAGGTGGAGCAGCCACAAGACCATACACAAGCTCAACCCCTCCAGACTCAACAGAGGGAGATGGACACCATCAGATGGACGAGAGGGACACTCCCAAATGGGAAATAAACAAGAAATACATTATAATTACTGCTGGCAGTTTATAAATTAGTACAATTAATTGAGTTACAGTCTAATTAATCTATACCCATTGCTGCTTTTGTCTCATTTCCCAGTATTTGGAGGAAAAGTTATCATGTGACTCAATACAAAGCTTGTTGAGTAAGGACGAATAAATTTGGTCTTATGAACTTCTCTTAATCAAGTGCAGATCAATACTTCTTAAATGAATTATAGTGTGGTTTATGTAGGATTAGCCTCTCCCCTGCTCTCCAGAATATATCTGAAAGCTTTGACTAGTTAAACTACAGTGAGTCAGAGTTTTCCTCTGGTACTTAAAATGGTTGGTTTGGGTTGGATTTTTTTCAAAATAATGTTTACATCATAGAAATATTCCTACTGTACAATACTAAATAGAGTCTTTATGTTTTCCAGTGTTTCTGCATTTTTAAAGGTACTAGGGAAAAATATCCCTCCAACTCAAGAAAGGTCCTGTTTTCTGTTTTGTGTGGGATTTTTCTGTTTTGTTTTTTGATTTGGGTTTGGTTTTGATTTTGGTTTTGGGGGGGTTTTTTGTGTGTGTGTGGCTACTGTGTTGTAAATGCAATTATTTCAGACAAGGGACAACAAGGCTGTTTCTCTGAGATGTTGGTAAACTGATGATGTCAAGTGAATATTAATTGGTCACTGAAGCATAACTCTTTAATTGCTTCATGGAGACTATGGAAATCCTGTAATGGGTCATAAACTGAAAAGGAGGGTGTGGCATCTGCTTTCTCTCTTGTCATATTGTCATTACTGTCATTTTTGTCCCTTCTCTTTGTCTTTTCCATGACTGCCAAAGTAATTCCTTGGAGCTGAGCAGAAGATGTATAGTTAGTAAGCAGCGACCAACATTTGGTTTTTATTCACTGCAATTATTGTGTGTGTGTTGGTTTTGTTTGTTCGTTTCCTATTGCCTTGTTAATAAGGCAGTGACCAAGCTGTGTCGCTCACAAAAGAGGGTTTGCCCCAGGCAGCTGCTTTGCCAAGTCCTCGTGCTTCCTTAGGTCATTGCTGCATTTGTTGTCTGCCCTTTAGAGCTCCTTTTCCCAGACATCCCAGGCTGACTGTACACTGCACGCACCTTAGATCATCTTTTGTGCCTGTGAATATAAAACGCTCTTAAATTAACTCTAAAATACCACCAGCATTTCCTCACCTTCCCTCACTTCCACCCTCTCTTTCATGAAATGAAATGACCATAGTAAGAACCAGAACAGTATAAAAGCAGCTCTAATTTATTTCTTCATGGTAAGATTGGTTATGAATGTACCAGGAGTAGAGACAACACAGGATTTATACATCCGTGATTTAAGCATCAGCTGTGGAGCAGTATTCAGAAGCCAGCTTGCACGGGGGTAGAGAAAACCCCTAAAACTTCTGTGCCTGAACTCAAGCTTCTCCCCAGGACCTGTACACATGAATCAGAGTTGTAAACAGTCATATTTCCATTTGAAAACTATCTCAGTGGTTTTGTCCTCTGGTGCATTGATTTTTATGAAAAAGCAAAGCAGGACCCATCATTCTGGAGGTGGTAGGTCAGCTTTTCACGTAATACTGTTCAACTCGAGAGAACATTTCACTGAAAACAGAAAACCATGCTTCAGTCATTTCTTCATAGTGAAGGCCTGTGACCCATAACCACTAAATTATGGGGCATGAAGAGGCAGCTGACAGATTCTATTAAAAATGCAAGACTCAAGGATCCGGGCAGCAAGCAGAACCCCTCAGCAGGAATCTGGATTCTTCTCCCAGAACTGCTTCTGTGCTTGGTGAACTATTGAATATAACTTTTGAACTACTTTTGAGAGCACAGTCTAGAACTCTCTTCTATAAAGGCAGATATCATGAAGCTACCATGCACTGCTACAGCTCACTGCTTATCTCTGTGGCCATATAATAACTTCTGTGCAGTAATTCAGCTCCAACAAAAACTAGGGTGATCCCTTAGCACACTTCAGATTACAGCAGGTGGCTCGGGCATTCTCCTGAGAAGACTTTACTTCAAATCCCTTTGGATATAAATTCCCATCCTTTCACACTCTGCATATTTGGCTGTATCACTGGTTTATTATGAAATATGCAGGTAGGCACATCACTTTTTCCAGACCTACTGTTATTTCTGCTATATTTTTCATATACTCCACTACTTTTCAAAAAGATGAATGTGAGTACATACAATAACTGAACAGCTACAAGTCTATGGGCCCTGATGACATGCATCCCAGGGTCCTGAGAGAATTGGCTGATGTAGTCGCCAAGCCACTCTCCATCATATTTAAGAAGTCCTGGCACTCAGATGAAGCCCCCCATGACTGGAAAAAGGGAAACATCACTCTCATTTTTAAAAAAAGTAGCAAGGAAGACCCGGGGAACTACAGACCAGTGAGCCTCATCTCTGTGACTGGCAAGATCATGGAACAGATCCTCCTGGAGACAATGTTAAGGCACATATAAGACAAGGAGATGATCCATGACAGCCAGCATGGCTTCACCAAAGGCAAATCATGCCTGACCAGTCTGGTGGCCTTCTGTGATGGAGTGACTGCATCAGTCGGCAAGAGAAGACCGACCGATGCCATCTACTTGGACTTCTGTAAGGCTTTTGACACAGTCCGACATGACATCCTGATCTCCAAATTGGAAAGATATGGATTTGAAGGGTGGACCATTTGGTGAATAAGGAATTGGCTTGATCGCCGCACCCAGAGAGTAGTGGTCAATGGTTTTATGTCCAGGTGGAGACCAGTGACAAGCAGTGTCCATCAGGGGTCTGTCGTAGCACTGGTGTTTTTCAATATCTTTATCAATGACATAGATGATGTCATTGAGTGCACCCTCAACAAGTTTGCAGATGACACCAAGTTGAGTGGTGCTGTTGATACAAAAGAAGGAAGGGATGCCATTCAAAGGGACCTGGGCAGACTTGAGAAGTGGGCCCATGTGAATCGAATGAGGCTCAACAAGTCCAAGTGCAGGGTGCTGCACCTGGGTCAGGGCAATCCCCAACATGAGTACAGACTGGGAGAAGAATGCATTGAGAGCAGCCCTGCAGAGAAAGACTTGGGGGTTCAGGTGAATGAAAGGCTCAACAAGAGCCGGCAGTGTGCGCTTGCAGCCCAGAAGGCCAACTGTGTCCTGGGCTGCATCAAAAGAGGCGTGACCAGGAGGTCAAGGGAGGTGATTCTCCCCCTCTACTCTGCCCTCGTGAGACCCCACCTGGAGTACTGCGTCCAGGTCTGGGGCCCCCAGCAGAAGAAAGATGTGGACCTGTTTGAGCAAGTCCAGAGGAGGGCCACGAAGATGATCAGAGGGCTGGAGCAGCTCTCCTATGAAGAAAGGTGGAGAGAGCTGGCAATGTTCAGCCTGGAGAAGAGAAGGCTCTGGGGAGATCTAATTGTGGCCTTTTGATACTTAAAGGGGTCTTATAAAAAGGATGGAGAGAGACTCTTTACTCGAGTAGACAATGATAGGACCAGGGGCAATGGTTTTAAACTGAAAGAGGGAAGATTAATTATATGAGATATTAGGAGAAATTTTTCACTGTGAGGATGGTGAGGCACTGGAACAGGTTGCCCAGAGAAGTTTTGGAGGCCCCATCCCTGGCAGTGTTCAAGGCCAGGTTGGATGAGGTTTTGGACAACCTGATCTACTGGGTGGCATCCCTGCCTATGGTAGGGGAGTTGGAATCAGATGGTCTTTTAAGATCCCTTCCAACCCAAACCATTCTATGATTCTGTGATTCTATGTAGCGGTCAGAAGTTTCAGGTAAACTTACTTAGGGGTAGTACCTCAATTGACCACAGTCCAGCTATCACACTATTAACGCTTCAATTGATTTGTAATATTCAAACGTGATGGATTCTGTTTGGATATTTTATCATGACAGTCCTGATATGGAAGTTGGTATAAATATTTCTACTCTAAGTTCATTTAAATTGCATCACATAAAAGTGCTGTTATAAAAAGCTATGGGGAAAACTGAAATAACTAAGAGTTTTGTGTAGTATTGCATCTGCAAGGCTAAAGTTTGAGGAAGCGTTTTAAACACTGATTTATTCATTTTTTTCATCTTGGAAAAGGAAGAACTGAAAAGTTCTAAAAAAAGCAAAGATCCAAGGTCCCAGGCTAACTGGTTTACCTGTGTGTTTCATACTCTTGTCTAGCTGCATACTAGAACATTACATTTCAGTTAGGCTCCTCCAGCACCCATGTGACTCATAGGATTTCTGTGAGCTATTTTAGCAACAAGTGTAAATAAGGAAAGCACCAGGACTGAAGTTTTCCAGTTTGGAAGCACTTCCACAAAGCTCTGACAAGAGCTTGAAGTCTCAGTGTGGTCTGGACTGTTGTAGTACCACCAGAGGCTGAGCTTCATGTTTCCTGTTTCCAAGTGTCCTGTTTATGTGTCATGGAATAATGCAAAGGAAACCCTAGATCTGAGTCCTCAGAGCTCAGGTGGCAAGTCATCTGCTAAAGGACAATATAACAGAAATTCTAACTTAGCATGCGCTGAAGAGGTCATTTACATTAGACTCTCTTTCCAGTGGAATGCTATAGCGTACCAATCGGTAACAACATGAGTGTTCCTCAACATAAGAAGAAACAAAATAGAGCAAAAAAAATATAAATGCATCCTTCAGGAGATGACAGAGCTCATAGTTGTTAAGAAGGCTGCAAAATTTCAGTAAGCAGCTGCAACTTACAGTACACAACAACAGAAAATATGATTATTCAAAAAACTTTGTATGGCTTCTGAATAATTGTAACTTCTGAGTGTTTGTTACAAGCAATGAGAAAGCAGTGAGTAACAATCCATTCACAAGGTCATTTTTAGGAAACAGTTATTTTCAGAACTGAGCTGCACAGAGAATCAGATGTCCACAGGAACATTTGACTTGTGTGCTAAACAGTTTGTGAGATACTTGTAATGCAAGTAAACTGTACATTTAGATTTCTTCTTACTAATGTCATAGAAGCCAGATGGTTACCCATTCTTTGTGACACTGATGTAGCAGACGTGTACAAAAGTCAGTGACCTACCTAATCCACTCCCAGGATCTAAAATATCACCCCAAGTTTCTGAATGTTGTGGTTTACAAATACCATTCCACTTTGTCATTGTATCATAACTTTTTAAAGGGACAATTATATCAGACATGCTTTAAGAACCTGTTCTAGTGAATTAGCAATTGGTGTGATTCCCGATGAGCATTAAAAGTAGCAAAATGTACTTACTATCTTGGCAAACAAGCCTGGCATTTTGTAGAATGGGACCTTCAAAATCCATGCATCCTCACTGCAATTTTTGTTTTAGATTTAATTTATGCATTTTATATTGGTTTTGCACATGATGTTCCACAGAAGAGACATATTATCATATATCATCAGATGTAATCTTTTTTAAACAGTGGCATAATAAATCATTGGAAGCAGCTAAAAAGAAATACTGTAACCTCTCCATTACTTTCACTCTTTAAATTGAGATTGTCATTCCATACTCTAAACCACAGTTTTTCAGCAATTTTATATAGGCAGAGAGATATAAAAAATATGCACAAACTATTGTAATATTCTATGTATGGTCTCAAGAAAATTATTCTGGAAATGTTGCTTTCCTTTGCTTTCTTCTTTTTCTTAAAGGTAATATTATTTCACAGGTTACCCTGCTTGACTTTCTGGGTTTCCCGTATTTTGAGGAGGACGGAACAGAATCAAACCCACAAGTTAAGAAAAACTTCTTCAACAGAATATTGTTCCTCAGCTTGCTCAAATTGGTTGTTCAGACTCCTTGGACTTTTTATACAGGCTGTAAGAACTAACAGCAGTGTCCTTTTAGGTTTTTGATGTGCGGAGCTTCTCTGAAAAATCTGGACAGTAGGGGAAACGGGTTTACTACTTACCATGCTAACTATCAAGTTCCTCTATAGAAAGACAGTAGCAAAGGTTTGCGTTCCTTCCAGAGTAGTCAGTTACAATGGTAAAGATGGAAACAATAGACAGGATTTGTTAGCTGGTTTAAGAAAGGATCAGTTAGACTCAGCACCACATCACCTAGTTGTAATTAAGTGCTGCTGGAACTAGTATTTGTGTGTATCAAACTGACATTATGCTGAACTCAATTTGCTTTTTATTTGTTTTACAAAACCACTCTAGCAGACTGCGTCCAGATCTAGATGTAATAACATTGTTGAGAAATCTAAAGAGAAAAATTTACATACCCATAAATTGAATTACCTTCTTTTTATAAATGCAACAGTAAAAGTTGGGAACATGCTTGGTTTTGCCTTGGTCTTGTTAATTGGGAGTGATACTGGTCAAAACCTTTTTCTGTCTTCAGAAATCTGTGAATAAGCCCTTTTGCTGACAAGCACATATCCTGCCCTCCACGTCCATTGTACATCTAAAAAAAATCCATTTGTTCTCTTCATCTGTTGGTTACAATCTCACTACTTACTTTGTGTGCAGGCTCTAGAGATGTGACAGATGTCAAGCAATGCTCACTGAAATTAATGCAGTGCTGGTCACAGGGGATGCAGATGCCCAAGCAGAGACCCCTAATGCCAGGTGAGAGGCTGCAGTGAGCGCTGAAAGCCTCCAGCTACTGCCCCAGGATGACGGGAGTCTCTGGTGGATTCGTTGTCCTATCGCAACCCCCACCACCCTCGGACACTGAGGTTGACACTAGCTGCCTGTCTTCACTGATTCCACCTTCTTTGATCAGTAAGGGGGCTTGGGGGGCATAATTTAAATATCATTTGCTCTGTGTGTCTGTGTTCTGCACACCTTTCTTGGAGCACTGCTGAATTTAGTGGAGTTTACATATCTACACACCAGAACGGAATTTGTTTCACTGCATTAAAATCAGTGTACACTGTAAATCCCCAGAATCTCTTTGGCACTGCTCATGAAGCTGTAACTCTCAGAGAATTGGTTCAGATCTGTGTCAAGGCTTCTGACTCAGAAACCCTCATGTAATCACAAAACTCTATAGATTTCAGATAAAATAATGCACTCTTGTTTCTGGAGGTTTTTTTTTACCTAAAACACATGTTTGTTAATACAACTTTACAAGTCAGCAACCTTGATATGCCTTTGAAAGTTTTCTGAAGCTTGCAATCCTAAAACTTGGCCAGTGAGAACTTCATCATTCAGTCATTTTTACTTTCATCTTTTTTTCTTAATGTCTTCCCTATTCCAGATACTCTCTGGTGTCCAGTTTTGTGTTTCAAAAGAGGACCAGAGAGACTGATGATGCAACCAGACCTGTAGATGTTGATGTTCTTGGCAAACTCTAGTTGAGTTTCTGCTGCAGATAGGAGTAGGTGGGACAACTCTCAAAATGGCCCCAAAAGCAGACATGTGGATGATGGAGATACCTTCTGAGGTGAAAAGAAGAGGTGACACAGTTGTATTCACAGCTCTAAACATCCGCAAGAAAGGCAGGTAATGTTCCCTCAGAGGCTGTCTATAGCGACATTCAGGAAAGTTCAGAAAGATTAACTAGAGCAATAAAATTCAGTCACATAAGTGGAATACAGAAATTAAGGGCCGGCTTGTTGAGCTGAAGGAGCGCATGAGAAGGAAGGAGACTTGGCTTCTGTTTCTGCCTCTGGCACTGACCTTCTGCAGAACCACCATGGTTGGATGTTGTCACACTTATCTCTGAAAAATGTAACAAGGATATTTGTGTACTCTGAAAACAGTTTGAGATCCATCTGATATTTTAACTATTGAGTTATTTTATGCATGCTGTTATTCAGCAACAGTTGTGCTTTGGAACTATATGAGGTGCTCTTGTCTCATATAAGGCAGGAAGGACAGGAAACTAAGGGCCATCTTGTTTCTGAGGGAGGTGTTTACTTCTGGGTTTGTTGTCTGGGTTCTTTGTATAGATAATGGAGACTTCGGTTCATCTTCTCTGAAAGCAGATGCCTTAAAAGCATCACATCAAGCATGTCCTAAAATTGCTCTTTTCTTTCCATGGATTGTAAAGAGCGCCTAGAATGACCAGTTCACAGCTGACATTGGACATTAAGTGAAATTAATCCCACCTTCTGAATTAACTTTACCAAGCATTCCAAGACACTTGACAGGTCACATAGCACCAAAACTAATTTATTTTCCAGGAAAATTTTGCTACTCTCTCTATTAACTCCTTAATTTTTTTCCAAAAGTGCTGGGAAAAGATGGGTAGTTGTTTACCCTAACCATTTCAAAGTTGAACAATATTTGCCTTTTGAGCAGTGTTTGCCTTTTGAAATCGGTTTAATTATGTGATCAGCCTAATCTTCCTTCCTACCCCCACGCAAATATATTAGGTTACCCACTGTGATAGATTTCTACATGTTTTTCTTATCCCTAAACCTAGGTAATGATGCATTATTTAAACATCTGAGGTAACATGGAAAGACTATCAGAAAGAAAAAGTACTTTCCATTTCTTCTTTAGCTTGATTGGACAGTAGTAAAATGGATCAGTAAAAAGTTCTGCATTCTTGTGTCCAAGTGATATCCAGGAGACAGGTTCCTACAGTGTTTAAAATGATAGCGCCTATCGCTATGATGTTGACAGTGCTGGCTGTGAGGAGGTGCTTCCAAAATTATCAAATCTCCCAGTGTTCAGCAAGGAAAATGCACCTTCACACAGTGGATTGTGGACAGATAAGTCATCTCATTCTTGGCAGTCCTTTTTCCCCCTGCTGTCATTGCATTTGTCTGGGGATTGTTAGTAATACTTTTGGCTGCAGTGCAGGACTCATGGTCACATATCTGCAAACATATGTTTTCCCCTAAAGCCTGAGTGCCTTTACTCCCCTATGCTGACATCTCAGCTCAGCTTCCAATGGAAAGTGGAGGCTTGTCCTATGATTTTACCTATTGCTCCTACTGTGTTATCTCCTCACTGGAAAGGATTAGAGACGTTGCCAGAGGGAGATGCCAGTTTGTACCCTGGACAATCAGGCAAACCGTAAAACCAAAGGAACCTCCTCAGAACTGCTAAAGGGTTTTTTATGTTCTCTGGTTCATTAGATTCTGATATTTATGTCACTAGTGTAAATCCAGCAGTGGTTTTTTTATGCTGTTTGAAATGAGGTCATAGAGATTACTTCTTTTGTCAGTTGTGGTCTCATTTTTCTATTTATAGATACTGAGATATAACAGCTTTTAGAAAGAGCATTTGCAGCATATGCTGTTGAAAAGGTTGCACTGCAGAGGTTCAGAAGCATGAAAAGAGCAAAAACAGCATCCAAGCTCTCCAAAGAGAAAAGGTTAGCTAACATTGTGAGTTCCTCTCATTGCAATATCTTGCCAACAAGTCACAGATGTACAGCACACGAGCAAGTGAAAAAGTGATTATGAGGGTTATAATGGCAGCCCTGAATCCATAATGCATAATGCATTCATCCCAAGGTGCATTTGTGCATCTGTTAAGGTATTTTTACTAGTAGTGTAAGAGCTTTTAAAACAATTTTCTGAACTGTTTAACTCATTTGCAGTGTTCAATTGATATTTTATATTTTTGTCCTTATTGCTTTCTGACTTTAAGCCATGACACAATGCATGAATATATTATAGTGACAGTTGTTCCAGCTTCCGTTTGTGATTCATCCCTTTGAACCTTGTCATCATTTTTGCATATTTCTTTGTGCTCTCTCTGCTTTTGCAGGGTCCCTGTGACACTGAGTTGGCCCTATCTAGCCATGGTAGCATGTCTGAGTCTGGGCTTGTTTCCCTAGGGGCTCATCTAAGCCAGAATGTGGCCTAAGGTCCTTTGCTGAGAAATAAAGTAATTTCTGTCCATTTCTGCTCTTCCTTTTGTCATACAAGCAGCATTCTGCTCCAATTTGTCTTTGATCTCTCTGACACTCAAAGTAACACCCAGACAGTTCCTCACTGAGCTTATTTCTTCCCTTAACCAATTTTGTACAAAATAAAACCCAAGGTTATTCTTGATCTACAGCAGTGGGAGTGAGAAGAGATTCTGGCCCAGTGATCCATTTCCTCCCTCACCAATCTAGGTGCTGCTCACGCTGATTTAAATGATCGCTGAAGGTGGTCTTTTGCCATCTGAATTCTAATTACTCTTCCAACCTACCACATCTCCCTGCTGTATTTACAGAGAACACCAAGCCCTACCTGCTGTCTTTGGCCTTGAGGCCTGAAACTTACCTCACTTTCAAAATTAGTCTTTATATTTGTGTTTCTCTTTTTTTTTTTTTTAATACAATAATCCCAAATTGCCAGACACCCCACACAGCCATCTATACCAACAACGCACAAGAATAAAGTGGGCGGGAAAAGCTGAGTTATTAGAGTGATACTTGTTGGTTCCAGTATAAGGTACTCTATATACGGTGGAAGGTAGTGGAGATCTTGTCAGCATGATTAAGTCATTTGTAAGTGGGGAGAAAAATAAAGCTGTATAATTCTCCATTTATTATCTCCCTGAACTCTTTGCTCCCGCAGCAGTGATATCACCAGCACAAAGCCCTCAGACAGATCTTTATCCTGACCAGAATGATGCTCTCTGAGCTTGTTGCTAACCCCTTGTTTCATTCTTCTCTGAGGTGCAGCTTTTTTTTCCCCAGTCAATGTAGATTATGTTCACTGTTTCACACCTCTCAGCTTTATGAATTATTTCCTTTAAAAATAACTTCAGGAGATATGTCAGCCATGATTTATTCTGTATGATATTATAATAAATTGCTTTCATGAGCCGATACTTTGCCAGACATTTTGTGCCTCCAGGCCTGAGTGTCTCTGTGTTCACCCCCGTGTAAAGCAGGCGGCACTGAATTCACTACTGGTAAGCACATGGGTAAAAGCAGCATTTTTGAAAACAGAAAAAGATCTTAAACTAATTTTTTTAAAGGTGATAAGTGATTTGGGGAATAAAATTTGAGGATGTATGAAAGGCAACTTAAAAGAGTCATGGTATGACAAAGGAGAAAAGCCAAGTATGGATTTATTCGGTGGACTAAAGAAATATTAGCCTGTCCATCATTTAAGTTATCCAGTGAAGAGTATGATCCTGCACCAGATACTGGAGAACATGACAGCAAAATCCCACTGCTGTTCCTGGCTGTTAACATTACAGGGCCCCCACTTCTGCTCCTTTTCCATCAGTGAAACTCCTGCTGACCTTGACATGACGTGCTTTGAACTGTCTGAGTCAAACTTACCTTTTTTATTCCGTTGTGTTGGAGGGCAAATAAGTACTTAGAGATCTCAATAAAGCAACAAACTTACCAGCATAATAAAAATGATTGATTGATTGATTGATTGATAAATTAGTCAGTACCTAATAGCCAGAGGAGTTCTGTAGAGTTGTGCACGCTGGAAGAGTTCAGTTTAAAAGTTAAACACACAAGAGAGAAGGAGGAGGTATGGTAGCAGTTTATAGAAAGAAACGTACTGTGGTAAACAAGAACAGGGAGCAGAAAGAAAGGTGGATGAATGTCTTCAGACAAGCTGGGTGCACAAGTGCACAGTTAAAAATTAGAATTAAACAAAATGTTTTCCCAAAGCTCTGATTTCCTGAGGCTCTGAAATGTCGGATCTATAGAGCAGGCATAGGGCTAGGACAGAACTTGCTGTTCCATTTGGTATCTATGAGTTTTGCATCTCAAAGCAAAGAACACCCACACAGCTGGTGACATGCACAGATGCAACTCTGACAGCCCCTACAGAGAGGGCCTTCAAATTTATTGTGCGATGAAATAAGCTCTTTGTGATGGGTGATGCGTGGGCTGTGACTGCGTCATGGTTACGTAATGCACCTTCTGAGTAACCTGAGCAACCTGTCCAGTCGCCTTTGCTACTGAGGGAGCACAAGAGGAGGTGGTCAAGGGAAGAGTGTGAGAATTAATGGGGTGACAGTAGACTGCCTTGGCCTTCTTCATAAGTTTGTTTCTCACTGGAAGCTCTTAGCTGCCGGGATGAATGTTAAGATGATTCATCTGAGACAGCCTGAGACCCACCTGAGGCAGTAATATGTTATTTCTGCTGTGTAGAGTGGGGGGGATACAGAAGGACTAGGGGTCTGATTCAGTCAAGTTATCTCTACCTTTAGAAACCTGCGTTTCACACTAACACGTCACTGGGCAAAACAGAGAAATAAGGATATTTTTTTTCCTTAAATATCTTTAAATACATATCCATTAGTATCTGTCTTCCTTTTATTCTTTATTGTTTAAATGTTGCTTTCAGGTCCCAAGGTATAGAATATGTTTTTAAAGAAACTTCACAGGTTTGCTCCTCATTGTATCTTTACACAATATACAGTAACCATATTTGTTCAAAAATTGTCCTATTAAAATAGAGTGAATAACCTGAATAACCTCTGTGTGAACCCTGATCCCTATTATCTTGCAATTTCAATTGCTCTAGTGTATAACTCCTATCATCTTTTCGACTTCGTTGCTTCTCTCTGTGTAGTCCTTTATTCCGGCAGAAAATGCATCTGTCCCCTACCATTTGCACAAAGAGCGTGGAGCTGCCATCCGCATGCTGCCTGCGCTGTGACCGAGGGGTAAGCTGCTGGGTCAGGAGTGCTCTCCGAAGCCCCACGGCCTTTCTCAGCTCCACGGGTGGGACGTGGAGAATACGACAGAGCGTTCTCTGAGGTGCTGGCAAAGCACCTCGCTAATTTTACCCCACCGGCATCTCCCCTATAATGCTAGAAAATTGTTTTAGGAAAAAAACATTGCGAGAAGAGCTTTTGCAGTAAAAGACAGACTGAATCTTATCCATCCACCCAGTCAGTTATTTTACAAGGGTCATTTGTCAGTAAGCTAACTCTCTCACTCTGTGTGGATGCATCTGTGCTTGAATAGTTTTAGCCCTGTTTTCTGCCTTCCTTATACCCCTTTTCTGCCTAAATCTTTTTCCTGGGACATTTCTGCAGAAACTTTTCCATCTTTTCTCCCTAGAATACTTAAGCTGATGTCCACTAGCCTACTATATGCCAGCATTTATCATGAAGAGTATCTTCCCTCCTGTATCTCTTGATTGAAAGGACAAAAAATAGATGGAATGAAAAGTGTGGAGGCCCAGAGCGACAGGAGAAGTCAAATTAATTCTTTTTTTTTTTCAAAAAAAAACACAGGAAAGGAGATGTGCCAAGTCCCAGTAAGATTGTTATTTTGATGGGTGCTGGTGGAGCACAACATGCTGATGTTAATAGGTGGAAACAAATCCTGTCTCACAAAGCTCATTTTGCTTTAAGCAGGAGCTGAGGAATTGGCCCCTTTCTCTCTATGCAGCTTTCATGAGTCTGGAATTGGCACAGCCTCAAGCTCCACTTCTTGTCCCAAAACAAGATTTTGAAAGCAACATAGCCTTTTGGTTTTTCATCGTCAAGGAGACTGGGTCATTTCAAGACCCATTCCATAATAAATTACTACTAACTGCCAGCTGTTAACAAACTCAGCATTGTCTCCCTTCTGTATAAACAGCTGTGTTACAAGAACGAAAGAAAAAGAAAGAGAGGAAAGGGCTTGTTACAGCGCCATGGTGCCAGTGAACTTTGTGTGCTCTGATTTGTGAAGAATTCAGTGATTGTGTTTTAACGGAACATGAAAGTATTGGAATAGGAAAGTAAGCAAGCATTAGATGACCCTCGATATTATGATATGATTTCTTGCTGCATGGCAGCCCTTGAGCACTGACCTGTTCAGAAAAAACTCCTTGCATCCCCAAAGTACATACAGACTATAGCAGAGTGCATTGCTCATTGGAATAAATCATTTGCTGTTTGAGTACTCAGAGTTTACAAGTTTGATAACGAAGCCTCTGGGAAAGTATCAATGTAATCAATATACACAAAATAGTTCTACTGAAACTTTGCAGCAAAAATCCATCAACATACTTTGTTGATGGATTCCATCAACATACAATCCATCAACATTTCTTTGTCAAGAAAGACATCGAGGCCCTGGAGCGTGTCCAGAGAAGGGCAATGAAACTGGTGAAGTGGCTGGAGCACAGGTCTTATGAGGAGCGGCTGAGGGAACTGGGACTGTTTAGTCTGGAGAAGAGGAGGCTCAGGGGAGACCTTATTGCCCTCTGCAGCTACCTGAAAGGGAGTTGTGGTGAGCTGGGGGTCGGCCTCTTCTCGCAGATAACTAGTGACAGGACAAGGGGGAATGGCTGCAAGTTGTGCCAGGGGAGGTTCAGGTTGGAGATGAGGAGAAATTTCTTCTCAGAAAGGGTGGTCGGGCATTGGAACGGGTTGCCCAGGGAGGTGGTGGAGTCACCCTCCCTGGGGGTGTTTAAGGAAAGGTTGTATGTGGTACTTAGGGACATGGTTTAGTGGGTAATAGGTGTTGGGGGGACAGTTGGACTGGATGATCCTTGAGATCTCTTCCAACCTTAATGATGCTATGATTCTATGATTCTATGTTACTAGAGAAAAAAGGTTCACAAGGTCGCCTGTGTACTTCAGTAACTCGGAACTGCTCAGCTCTAATGCAACACTTGGTTGCCAGGTCAACCCTGTAATACTCATTGTGACAAAATACATTTATATATGTGCATCGGTGAGCAAATTTAATGGTGTTGGATAGCACGGTAATAAGAAGTTGTGCAAAATGTTTCACTAGAGACTACAATGAGGTGGGCTGGGATAAAGTATGAGGGAAAAAGAAAGTACTGAAATTGGGCTTAAAAAAAGGGGAGTTGAGAATACAAACCTCTTTTGTGCCACTAGAAATGTACTCTGCTGGCAAATCCAGACACAAAGCAAAGCATTTTGAGGCACCGTCAAGGGTTTGTTAAAATATGGCTGGACACGGAAGCAAAGCCAATTTACACAGTACCAGTTGGCAAGCACAGGAGTGTTTATTCTGCTTGATAAGCATCTCCTTAGTAACTCTATGAGTCAATAAATTGGGTTGATGAGCAGCATGTGGGGAAAAAAACTTGAGTGCAATAATAGTGCAACACAGAGAATGTTAACCAAATGTTAGGGATAGTAAATTGAAACCAAGGCTGCAGAGGTTGCTTTTTGCAAAGGGACTCTGGGTAAATACGTGAAAGGTGAATAACATACAAGGCAAGATAATGGGCCAAATTACCCTGCAGCTCACATCCAGGCTTATTTCCCTCTGCTCGATCAAGTTAGATTCTGAATTGATTTTCCCTGTTTGACAGTCCTTTCTTTGAATTGCTGTTGACTGAGTGCCAATAGTTGTGAGTGGTACATAGGGGAAAGTGAGGTCTTTGTTCAGGTGAGGTACATCTGACCCATAGGCAAGTTAAAATTTGTAATTGTAGCTTAAAGAACTTCTTGATATCCAAAGGATGGTTTGGTTCCTCTCCCCTAACAGCTACTGGTTCTGATGCATTTACCAAGGGACAGGTAAGAAAATTAGTCGGTGGAAATTCCCCTTCCTGAGATGAAGTTGCAGAAGAATCCCTAGCAGTAACAGAGCAAACCTTGATTGTCGATCACAGATCTATAAAAACTTTGATTCTTGTTATGCATCTCCCCTTTTCCAACCCTTTACTTCCAGACTAGGCTCTCTGGGGAAATTTCAGATGAGGTAACACTGCCTGAAATGATCAGCAATAGTAATAGCACGGAGAATGGAATTTTAAATTCCAGCCATATATTTAATAATCTCCATTGCTGTCTAAGGGAGCCAAGCATATTTAAAATCAAATGCAGAAGGCCTAATGCATGAGATGAATAGCCTCTGAGGTCACAGAGAACAGTTATGATTATCTAGTCTGACCTTCTGAATAACTCAGATTCTGCCGTTTCACCTAATCATCCTTACACCAAACCCATAACTTTTGATTACACTATGACAGATATTTCAGAAACACATCCAGAACAGATTTAAAAATTAAAATGACAAAGAATCAATTGTATCATTAGTAAGCTGTTCCTGTGGTCAATTACTAAACCTGTTTCACAAAAAATGTTGAGAGAATCATTCACCTAAACAAAGTACTGTCTGATGAAATCTAAGTGCTTCACAAAATGCTGTAGCATGGTGTGGTTTTGCTTCAGGTAAGAGAAGAGCTTCAGGCAGACACATTTAAAGTCTTCATGTTTTGAAATAGCTTCACTAGAAATTCTGATTTTATCTTATACTATAACAAAGTGAAATAAAAGCATTCCAACTTCCTGAATTTTTCTTTACTAAGAAATTTGAATTTTTGGGCTTCATTCAGTCAAAATACAGATATATATTAAAAAGAGATATTTTATGCTCTTAGTTGTTCCATTCATTTTATTAATTACCCTCAAAATGAAACTGTTAAAATCCAGGCTGAACTTGAGCTGAATTGGCTTCATCTCTAAACAGAGGATCTTTTTTTTTATATAGCAGCATGCATGATGACCAGCTATTTTCTTTATAAAAATAAATGTCTTTAGTTTTTTAAGCAATTATTTTCTAAATAATTTTATTTTTCTTTTCTGAACAAGTCAATATTTTAACTTCTCCTAGAAAACAGGATAAATTGAGATTCTCTAGACTCTCATCATAAAGTGTTTTTCCTATGCTTTTAAGCCTTACCATGTCTTTTTTAAATCTCTTTCCAGTTTTCAGCATCCCTTCTAAATATACGACTACATTATTGCAACGACCACTGAACTACTGGCAGTTTTTAGTTTCAGTGTATAGTCACTGCCATAAACTTCTAATAAGCCTCTTAGCTCTCTTTAGTAATGTATTAAGATTTATGTGATCAAACTTAGGGAGCATTGCATCTCATCATAACGATGCCTAAAATATGGTGGATGAATCATGCCCTGAAAGTGCTGACTTCTTTTCATTGACTACCAATGGAGCCTTGATGACAGCTCAAAAGTAGACATCAGCACTGTAGATATTGAAAGGTAGGCGGGATGAATTCCTCTGCAAGAAACCAACAGTCTGAATCAGTTATTGGCTCGGAGATATACAGTTTCTAAATCTTTTTTGTATTATACTGACAACAATTTTCTTGCCTTTGTATAAATGGAAGACATTTTCCAAGGTGAAAATGATGAATCATCAACCCATGAGAGTTTCTATCACTGATATAAAATATTTTTTCTATGTCCAGCACTGACTGTTGATAGAGTCATTCAAGCTAAACAGAGGTTAAATGGTGAAATTAGTATGGGAATTATATTTTAAATTCAAGTCTCACCAAAAAGAAAGCGGTGGCAGGAGGATTTGTTTATCTGTCATTGAAAGTTGCACCTGAACAGTGAGTGGGCACAATAATTTGTCTTACTGTTACTGCTTCCTCCTCCTATCACAGCATTTGACTTCTTACATGTGGACACAACATTTCTACTTCACAGAAAAGACAGACTTATTTCCCTGACTCATAAGATTTAAAAGATTTATCCTTAAAAGGGGTTTTATCCACTCCATTTTTGGTCTCTCTGCTGAGGCGGTCAGTAAGCATTCAGACTGCATGGTGAGTCAGGAAATTTGTCATTTATTTACATAGAATCATAGAAGAGTTTTGGTTGTAAGGAACATTTGTAGATCATTTAGTCCAAACCCCTTGCCATTGGTAGGGACATCTTTCACTAGATGAGGTTGTTCAAACCCCTGACCTTGAATCCTTCCAGGAATGGAGCATCCAAAACTTCTCTGGGTAACCTGCTCCAGTACCTTACAGCCCTCATTGTAGAAAATTTCTCCCATGTGTCCAATTTAAACCTACCTTCTTTCAGGTTAAAATCATTGCCGGTTGTACCATCTCCACAAGCTGTAACAAAAAGTCTTTCTCCATAAGCTCCCTTTAAGTATTGAAAGGTCACAATAAGCCTTCTCTTTTCCAGGCTGAATAATCCCAGCTCTCTCAGTCTTCATAGGAGAGGTGCTCCAGCCCTCTGATTATCTTTGTGTCCTTCATCTGGACCTGCTCCAACAGGTCAATGTCTTTCCTGTGCTGGGGACCCCAGAGCTGGATGCAGTACTCCAAGTGAAGTCTCATGAGAGCAGAGGGGCAGAATCACCTCCTTCGACCTGTTGAACACAGAATCATAGAATCATAGAATCACTAAGGTTGGAAAGGACCTCCAAGTTCATCAAGTCCAACCATCAACCTAACACCAACATGCCTACTAGATCATATCCTGGAGTGCCACGTCTACAAGTTTTTTGAATGTCTCCAGGGACGGTGATTCAACCACCTCTCTGGGCAGTCTGTTCCAATACCTCACTACTCTTTCTGTGAATAAGTTTTTCCTAATATCCAACCTAAACCTCCCCTGATGCAACTTGAGACCATTCCCTCTTGTCCTGTCACTTGCTACTTGGGAGAAGAGACTGACAC
>VWZZ01007795.1:343048-396665 GCA_013399095.1 Psophia crepitans | reverse complement strand
TGCATCACCAGTTCATGTCCAATTTTTCATCCACCAGTATCCCAAAGTTCTTCTCCACAGGGCTGCTCTCAATCCATTCACACACACACATACACACACACACCACCCCCACCACCCCCATCCCCCCTCTGTGTTGATATTGGGAATTGCTCTGACCCACATGCAGGACCTTGCACTTGGCCTTGTTGAACTTCATGAGGTTCCACTTCATGGGCCCACACCTCAAGCCTGTCAAGGTTGCTCTGGATGGCATCCCTTCTCTCAAGCAAATCAGCTGTACCACACAGCTTGGTGTCATTGGCAGGCTTGCTGAGGGTGCACTTTTCCCACTGTCTATGTCACTGATGAAGATATTAAATAGTATTGATCCCAGTACAGACCCTTGAGGGACACCATGTATTATTGATTTCCACCCAGACATTGAGCCATTGACTGCAACTCTTTGGACGTAGACATCCAGCCAATAAATTACTAAACTTCTCAACTACATCATTGTCCTATGGAAGTTCCTGACTAAAGCACTTCACGTATTTACGTTCTCACCTTTTGTCTTTCACTGTAAAGTCTAGAAACCTGGTCTGTTTCTTCATATGCAAGTGCCTAAAGCAATGGGACTTTCCTCTGAGGCCTCTAAATTTATTGGGATGAATAAACAGGTAAATAGTGTTAACTGTTGATTGAGAACTCACTTTACAGTCATAATGCTCTTAATTGTCAATAAAGGAAGAGTTGAGAACCCAGTCAGAGTAACTTGTGTGCAGAGAATTCCTCCTGGCTTCAGCATGACTTCTCCATACACGGAGGAATTAGAAGACTGCATGTTCGAGCAGGATTTGAGCTGGCATCAAAAGGGTAAAAAGCTGTACAACTCACACTTATTTGTGCTATACAGTCAGCTTGCCTCCAACACAATTAAAACCTGTTTGTCTTTCATGTCACAGGAGAATTATTACTTTGTTCCATGCAAAAAGGGCTGTATTGTGTAGTAATAATAGGAATACCATAAAAATATTTTAAATCTTTTAATAATTTCAAATATGGAAAAAAATGTATATCCTTCCATTTAATTTATTTAAAAATAACTTCTTTTCAGGGATTTTTTATTGTTTTAAGTATACAATAAGTCTGGAATAAAACCATCAGATCATTTGCTTTAGTCTGTTATGCTCTTCAACAGCTATTTCACCCTAAGGCGTGGATTAAATTGTGTCCCATGACAATATGTCTTCCTTCTTTGTTTATATAATTTCTTATGGTATTTTCTAAGTCTACCATTCTTGTTAGACCAGTATATTATTCCATTTTAGACAGAGAAGTTAATATTTTCCAATTTCATGTGACAATATATCTTGATAAAGGAAATGAAAAATGTGATTTTTTTTCCTCTCTAATGAAAGACTGACTTTTATCCAAACTATACTAAGTTAAAATAAATTTATAGCTGAAAGTCCAGAATTTGCTACACCTCATTAGCATGGAAAATAGTGTAAGAAATAGGCATTAAGAGTAGGATTTCAAGATATGGTGTGATATACCCTACAGTACTAAAGATTATAACAATAGCCAAATCTGGCAAGTATAACTCAGGACTTCCAGAAAAGCCAGACATTGCAGGAGGTGAAGCTGAGTGTGATGTCTTAGGGCATCGCAGCTGGCAGTAATATTTACGTAAGTGCTGGGCCTCTGCTTTAGGATGAGCTGAGTTGCTCTCGATGGTTCATTGACTGCGTTAACTGTAACTTCATTAACTTTGACAAGAGACTAGACACCTAATGGACAAGGAGACATCTACATTTAAATGACTTAATCTGCAAACTGAATTCTATCCTCAGCAAAAATGGTTGTCTAGGCTTTCACTGTTGCCAATAGAGTAGCATCTCCTCAGGTAATTCATCCAGTCTAGAGCTCACGACACACCTCCTACAGGTGCCTTGTTTACTTCTACCTGCTTTGGTTTACATGCCATAGAAACAATATGTAGTCGTGTCAGCAGAAAAACAACCTTTGACAAGGAAAACTGTGTCTACCTAAGACGATTTTCATTACAGCTGTGCCCAGTAGATGATCAGCAATATAGACATGCACTAAAATTCCCTCTACAGCCGTAATTCCACCCTTCTGTAACTTTGAATTATGATGCTGCCTTTTAATTAAGTAATCACGTTTCAAAGGAGTACGGTATCTTTTGGTGTGTTCCAGGAACAGACAGATACAGAGCCTAGTTCTTCAGAGCAGCATTTGGGTGTCTGAACTAAAAGGCCATGCTTTCTCTTTAGGCAATTTCCTGCTCTTATTTTCTGCATTGCTTCTACATTTCCTCTAAAATGAAACAAAAGCTTCATGAACAAATATTCTTGACTGTGCTAGCTTATTGCTCTTGAAAATATTTTTTTAATCTGAAATTAATCCCTTTAAAAAAGTAATAAAAATATAATTTTTTAAAACTTTTCATCAATAATAATCAGAATCTGTAGCACAGAGCTTTACTGCTTGAATTAGCAGTGACTAGAAGCCATAGGAGTTTAACCCTCCCTTTGTAGGATGTTCTCCAATGCAGGACATCACAGTAGCAAACTACTGAAAGGAGAAATCACTAGTAAGTAGTTCAGTCCTTGCTTTTGTAAAATGGCAAAACTTGTTTTAATTAACACATAAATACTATGGAAGGATAGAGCAGTATTGTTCAGTGTGTGGTCCTGTCAGGTAGAAAAAAACACTTTTAAGCATGATTAAGTTATGCTTCCCAGAGGTTTAGGCTAAATTTTGATTTATTTTGGTTTTTGTTTTTGTTTTTTAATAGCAGGGATAGCAAAAGACTATTATTCTTCTCACAGTGTTCAGCCAAAATTTCCGATATTTGTGGATATCTCTTTAAGTGGTTATAATTTGTGAGCAGGAGAAAAGCATGACATTACACTCTATTTTATCATTGGAAATGACTAGGCAAGTATTATTTAAATGTTTCAGATAGAAGGTCCATCTGTGGATGACACCAATTTGGGAGAATGCCTAATTTTGCTTTAAATTATTAAGGAAATTAAAAAATAAATTATTAATCATTTATGTTAAGAAGTTGTAGTTGCTGATGTCTGTGCTGTTTACTGCAGTTTCAGTCCTGGTGTTCTCATATGAGATGCCTGCCGTTCAGTGTAATTCTGCCGAAGACAACAGGGTAGGTGGATGATACATGTTTTGAAACTGGTATGTGCTTTGTCACTCTTGAATCTAAGAAGCCTGAAGCTGGAATTGAATCACACTGAAATGTACCCGACATACAATATTTCAGCTGTAGAAATATAACCATAGACTTTCAGTATCTGCTGGGCATGAGTAGCAGAATTTGTAAGAGTTGGTACTAAGGGAGAGCAGCACCAACTGAACGAATTCTGTACCGTCTCATCACACAGCAAATCCTGGAGTATTAACTTCTTTCCAATTGCTGCATCCTCATTTAAATCTACTGCTGCATACTGGGATTTTACACTCTGTACGTGTTGCTCTTCTTTTATAGAAACGATCACATCAGTGTCGGATGTTCAGGATTGGTCCTGCAGGGCAACAAGTCAGTCATGCAAACTCTGAAAGTTAATAAGAGATACAATACAGTTTTCTGGGAAAGAGGGTTTCATTTCCGCATATTGTTTTTTGAGGGGTTTGCTGAGCCATTTTGCTGATGTCACATTGCTTTCTTAATCACCCAAGAAACTTACACGTGATGTCATCATTTGATCTTCGTAAAAGGCATCGAGTTGCTATGGGAATGGAGAATTAAGGAAGGTAACAGGGGAAGGGGAGGAAAGTAGCACAGCAGTAGTTTGGTGTTTTGGAAAACCTAATCATTCTAAGACGTACAATACGTACTTTAAAACAATCATTCTTCCAAGTGGTGGGGTTTGGTTTTTGGGGTTTTTTTGTTTTTTTTTTAAATACCAACATAACACTTGCTCCTCTGAAACCAGCTCCTCCTCTTCTACCAGCTGCCTGCTTAAGCCATTTATTACCTGTCAAAAGCTCTTTTTAAAAGCTCTTCCTAAATGGGGAGATGCATAACAATCTTGATTTAATATTCTTAGTGAACTAAATGTTATTTGGTTATTGGCATGAGACTGCTGACTCCTGACAAAGGTCATGCTGGGGCTGGATAACCTACTTTGTAGAAAGGATTGACAAAATAAGAGCATCACTGAGGAATTACGCATTCTGGTTTTTACAGGCATAAATGATTGCATATGCAAAAGAGCAAATCTACAATTAAAAGTAACCTTGAGACATATGTAAACCTTGCCCTTATGTTAGTCATAAAATTCATAAATAAAAAGCTCTAAAATTAGTTTTAAAATTAAAAAGCTGTCTTGTAATAGCATTTTATTGCTCTAGGGTTATAACAGCATTCCATCAAACTACACCATAGCTGGCTTAGAACAGACTCCTGAACCACAGCCTGCTATGAGTGACTACTACTGTTTTTTAGAAATTGTGGTGTTTAATAAGGATTTATTTTCCTAGCCTTTCCTTACGCTTTTCATCAGCTCCAGAAAGTGCTTGCTGTCTATACACTGAAATTGTCTCTAGAAGAGCTTTCCAGAAATTAATAAAGATTTTTTTAACCTGATGTAGGAGTCTAGTAGAAGATAAAAGATGTATTTTAAGATTTAATAAAATGAATTCTCCAATAACATATTTGTTATGTTTGTTATGAATATGGCTTTAAAAATTGTTTCCTGCAGAATCCTGGTGATTCTGCCCTGTTGAACACCAAAATCCTGCCTCATAAAGTTAATGTTAACCTAAAAACTATGAAAAAATGGATATGGCAAAAGGCTGAGTAGGTATTGGCTAAAAAAGAAGCATAAATATGTTATGAAAAATATTCTCATCTCTTAATGGGCTAGAAATGCTATTGCTGATTTCTGTTTTCTAAAACAATTCAATGCTGTAACACAAAGAAAATGCATGTTAACAGTGAAGACTTCTAGCTCCCTTTTTAAAATGCATATGGTGCCACTTCTGTTGCATACCTTTGATGTGTTGCTGGTTTGCTGTCACATGAAGTCTTTTATTGTTGACTAAGTATCACCAATAAGTATTTTCAACAGGGCTCTGACGTGGTTGACTGGATGGCCCCAGACCACGTCATGTTTTAAGAAGCTTCCTCTGTCCATTTCTTTCTGGATGATTGCCTGGGGGAGACGTTGTATTTGTAGCCATGTTGAGTTATTTTGTTGGGCTAAAATGTCTAAAAAGATGACATATTTGTGAAACTAAGGCTGGCAAGGAGTGAAAAACTGACTGCAACAGAGTCAACCCCCACACACACTCCCTGCAAACTTTAATTATCAGATTATAACTTGTCTGTGTTTTAAATATGGGCCTTTAGATCTTTGCTTGGTGAATGTTTAATATTCACTTTATGCTATCTCAGTAGCAGCCTTGCAGAGTTACTGACAAAATGAAATTGCTTTTGTTGGCAAAAAAATTTTTCCAGTCTATGCAAAGAAATGAATCCTAGGGAACCCACTGACATTTATTCTGACTTGCTGAAGAAAATTTTTTGAAGCAAGAAGATACATTTTCTTGAAAAATGCCAAATCTAAGTTTCTGTTACTTAAGTAAAAGCATCTGAAAGGATAAAAACAGTGTGAAAAAGCTGAAAGAGCTTTGAAGAAAAATAACACCTACCTACAAAGAGTATTTCATCAGTCGGGAAGCACTGTCTCTGCTCTGTTCAGCTCACCTTTATCCACTCCTGGGTCCTATCATATCATACGCACCACACAAGACATCAGACATCAGGATACAAAGGTGAGCATTGATGGAGCTCTATCTGCATTCCTCCACTTCCCCGCACGTGACCACCTCAGGGGAGCTTTGGGGTGCAATTTAATTCTCCAGCATTGATTCAGAAGGATAACCTTTCTCCTCAAACCCTGCTGAGGTCAGTGCCTGCTCCCCACGCTGTCCTGAACAGCCAGGAACTACAGTTCAACAGCCCCTGCCCCAGCTTGATCACACTTCATCTGCATCTGCCCCTGCTGCTGCCCGTGTGCCCAGGGGAAGGGAGAGCTCCTCCTGCCCTCGCTGAAGCCTCCCCTTGTCCTGCCCAGGAAGTGGTGGCACAAGCATCTCTTTCCTTTCTGAGCACTGCCTAGCTTGGGATGAGCCTGAACAGAAAGAGGGAAAAAGAAAACTGATAAGCTGTGGAAGGGATGAGCAGAACCTGGCCCTCGGGCTGTGAATCTGACTTACGTCTTACCAGACCATTTTAATTACTTGTCATGAAAATGAATGCCAGAAAGGAAGTACAGCCGGAGCCTGTGTACAAAATAAGATTCAAGTGAGGGAAAAAACCCTCAATAAACAGGTGTTGCTTCTGTTACTACTAGGGCTCCATGGATGTTCTTTTCTACAAGTCTTTTTGTCTTTGTTGGAAAGAGAAATAATTTTTGAGAATCTCGTATATGGATATATGGATGTACAATGTGTATATATATCTTCTTATATAATATATATACATATTTTTATACATTGATACATTTATATGCTGTATAAGTATATGCATATGTATATGTATGTACATATATACACTTTGTCATATGGCTCTCCTCCTTGTAAGCTGAAGTACTTTATAAGTTATGGCGTTTTCTGCAAAAAAACTTCAAGAGATCTTGGCTTGACTTCCCTGCAGTAAGGGGCTTTTTTAAATCACAAAACCTGTCTTTCTCACTCTTAACCACAGCACCTCTGCATGTATATACTTGAAATATTTAATTCCATGACTACGCAATGACATAGCTTCTAAAACAATGGTAGTAATCTATACCCAGGTAGGATTTTTCAATAACTGCTTTATATGAGCCACAGATGCAGCTGGGAACATTATAATATCATCTTCAGAAAAAGGTTTCATTTAAAGTGTATCACACAATGCAAAAGCTAATAAAATAAAAATGTGTTTGAGTTCAAATGACTTCCCGCCTGATTGGTTCTACCTATGGAATAAAAAATAGCCTAGTCTCACTCATATTTAATTCTTCACCTGTCTACCAAGGTAGACATTTATGTCAGGTTCATTACATGTTTCTTCCTTGCTCAGCAACACTGCCACCAGTAAACCCAACAACCAGAGAATAAGAAGGGAACAGAAAGGCATAACATCACAAATGCTGAACTCAAGGTTGTTTCACTCACTATTTGCTTAGTATTTAGCAAACTAAGAAAATACTCAAAAAACAGAATAGGACAGCTATGGCTCAGAAACAAAATATTTGGTTTGGCATTTTATTTAAGTGGGTACTCATTGATGTATCTGGCAGCCTGAGTTCACTAAATCTGCAGGGACACGTTTTGCTCTTCCTTTTTTCCATTGAAAATCTGTAGTGAAATCAATTAATTTCCGGTAAGATACCCTAAATTTAGGATCTGAAGTTAGATGACCTCAGTCGACAGTGGATCAGACTCCTTTAGTAATGAAACAGAACAGAATTGAAGATTACTATGAAGATACTTCAGTTACTGCTCTCTTTGGATTGTGCATCTTCCTGGATGTTCTTCAGCCATTGGAGTAGGTGTTGCATGATCACTTCTCATCCAACTTGGTTTCAGTCAGTCATTTTATCTTCTCTTACGAGAAACGTGAAAGATGATTCACACAGCTTTAAAGGATTCATTAACTTTTTGGCGAAAATCAAATCACTCAGAATTCCTCTTATTGCACAGATTTCTTGTGGAAAACCTACTGCAGCACAGCAGAGCGGTGGGCTGAGTATGTATACCAAGTAGTAAGCAAATTTATGACTGCAGCTAAAAGGAAACAACTGTTGCTAGACACAGCTGCTTCCTTATTTTTATTTTTTTAACCTCTTTTCAGATTCATAGTTGATTCTTGTCAAGGAAATGTTCTTCCTTGAACATTTGAGTTCATTCCTCGAACATTTGAGTTCATTCCTTGAACAACTGAGTAGCAATACTCAGCTACTGATTTGCTAGTTTGGAAATGGGAACTTTCCTATACAGCGTATTTGATTTTTTTCCCTCTCACAAGCTAATGGAAGTAAAAGTCATGTTTGTGCTGCCGCTTCTTCCCTACTGATGCAGTCTGTTCTCTTTGCCCAGTACCCTTTCTGGATGTATTCGCTCATCATCAGCAAATCTATTTTTAGGTACTCTCCTTGAGAAAGGGGAGTGAGGAGAAAAAAAAAAAGTAGATTATCTTATTTAGGAAATTCAGGGCTGCATGAAACTGTGGAAGGAAGTAAAATCAGAAGGGAAAGGGAGGAGTATATCTAGCTGTCAGTGGTGCTAAGGAGGGTATGAACTTTGCCTTCTTTGTCTCACCAATAAATCTGTTTGAAAAGCATTTGTAAACCTCTGACGTTCGGGGTAGCAAAGGTTTCCTATTGACTTTTACTGTTTATCTTCTTACAGCATGAGGACTCAGAACAATAGAGACTCAGAACAATAGAACTGCTGTGGGTCCCACAGACATGAAGATTTCCTAGCAGAGCTAAACAGGAACATTTCTATTGTTCAGGTACTTGTTTCTTTTCTTCTGATATAGCGTTTCAGATATAACTATGATAGAAGAACTCCAAAAACTACTTACTTACCTACTTCAAAAGTTGCAAAGAACCATGCTAGCCCCATGACAATAGATACATTAAACATGCTATAGGAGTTCAGTACTGTGGTGTGTTGACCCTGGCTGAAGCCCAGCTGCCCACCAAAGCCGCTCTATCACTCCCCCTCCTTAACCAGACAGGGGAGAAAAGGTGTAATAAATGTCTCATGGGTCAAGATAAGGATAGGGAGAGATTGTTCACTAATTACCATCCCAGGAAAAACAGACCAGACTCAGGAATTCATCTAATTTATTACCAAGCAAACACAGAGCAGAGCAGTGAGAAATAAAACTGAATCTTAAAATACCTCTCCCCACCCTTTCCTTCTTAACTTCACTCTTGTTCACTCCCTAGTCCCCCCCAGCAGCAGAGGAGGGTGGAGATGAGTATTACAGTCAGTTGATCACAGATTGTTTCAGCCACTTCTTCTTCCTCAGGGGGAGGACTCTTCCCCTGCTCCAATGTGGGGTCCCACTCACGAACAACAGTCCTCCATGAACCTCTCCAACATGAGTCCTTCCCACAGGCTACAGTCCTTCACAAACTGCTCCTGTGGGTCTCTCCCATGGGTGCAGACCTTCAGGAACAGACTGCTCCAGTGTGGGCTCCTCTCTCCACAGAGCCACAGGTCCTGCCGAGAGTTTGCTCCAGTGCGGGCTTCCCACAGGGTCACAGCCTCCTTCAGGTGTCTCCACCAGCTCTGGCGTGGGGTCCTCCACAGGCTGCAGGTGGAATCTCTACCCCCCATCCCCCCTCCTCCATGGGCTGCAGGGGGACAGCCTGCCTCACCATGGTCTTCACCACAGGAGAATCTCTACTCCAGGACCTGGAACATCTCCTCCCCCTCCTTCTTCACTGACCTTGGTGTCTGCAGAGTTTCTTACACCTCCTCACTCCTCTCTCTGGCTGCAAAAGCTCCCATGCTTGGTGTTTTTTTCCTTCTTTACTATGTTATCCCAGAGGCGCTACCACTGTTGCTGATGGGCTCGGCCTTGGTCAGCAGCAGGTCCATCTTGGAACCATCTGATATTGGCTTTATTGGACACAGAGGAAGCTTCTAGCAGCTTCTTGCAGAAGCCGCCACCCCTGTGCCCCTCCACTACCAAAACCTTGCCATGTAAACCCACAACAAGTACAAACCATTCAAATATTAATTAAACATTTTTGAAGGGGTGCTGGTTCCTCTAGACTTGATCAAGGAGCATTGTTTCCTCAAGAGTAAACCTAATGCCATATAGAAGTTCTCAGTATCCTACCTGGCCTTCAACTGTCATTCTGGACAACATGTGTACCCGACAGCTCTTGGGCTGTGGGATCTGCCTGACCAGGTAAGTGCCTTAGAGACCCTAAGAAAACAGGTATGCAGGTAGGCAAATGAGATGGAGGATAAAAGCCAGTCCCTGGACCTCTCACTGGCAGCGTTGGGTACCAGTAGCTGATGAATCCCTGGGAAGGGCAGAGATCATAGAATCATGGAATCATAGAATTATTAAGGTTGGAAAAGACCTCCAAGATCATCTAGTCCAACTGTTCCCCTACTACCTACAATTACCCACTAAACCATTTCCCTAAGCACCACATACAACCTTTTCTCAAACTCCCTGAGGGATGGTGACTCTACCACCTCCCTGGGCAACCCATTCCAATGCCTGACCACTCTTTCTGAGAAGAAATTTCTCCTAATCTCCAACCTGAACCTCCCCTGGCACAACTTGCAGCCATTCCCCCTTGTCTTATCACTAGTTATCTGCGAGAAGAGGCCAACCCCAGCTCACCACAACCTCCTTCCAGGTAGCTGTAGAGAGCAATAATGTCTCCCCTCAGCCTCCTCTTCTCCAGACTAAACAACCCCAGTTCCCTCAGCTGCTCATCATAGGACTTGTGCTCCAGACCCTTCACTAGCTTCCTCACCTTCCACATTATCAGCTGGAAGACAGGCCTGGGGATCTGGGGAGACCCAGCACCTCTTAGCCAACAGGACATTCTGAAAAGGAAAAATGTAGTTCGAAATAACAGGAAAAGATTCAGAGGGTTAAGTTACAGAAAGGAGGTGGTGGAGTCACCGTCCCTGGGGGTGTTTAAAGAAAGGTTGGATGAGGTACTTAGGGACATGATTTAGTGGGTAATAGGTGGTGGGGGGATGGTTGGACTAGATGATCCTTGAGGTCACTTCCAACCTTAATGATTCTATTCTATTCTATTCTATATTTGCACCGAAAATACAAATAAATAAATAAAATAAAAATGGAAGCTACTTTTAATGTATAACATTGTTGTGGACATTAGATATACCGAAGTGACAAGACAACCTATTGTTTGTATGGTTTTGCTTTTTATCACATGTTGATCTCTGCTGGTTGAGCACTTCTATTTCAATTGTATATAGAACATGATATTTTTTAACAGAAAGTACTTAAATGGCACAGCAGAAACATCAACAGTGACAGCTGCTGCCTTCATCTATGAATCATACTAGTTTGAGATTTGCATGTGGAAAGGCATGTCTCTCAACTATTTGAGAGTGTCCTAGCAGACTTACAGGGAGAGCTGCATTCTTCTTCACATCTGACATTCTCCTATTCCTCAAAAGAAGATATTGAGTTAAAAAAACCCCTTGTGTTCTCATGTTTTCTCAACTTGCAGCCCTCCTCCATTGGGAAAATGACATTATCTGTTTGAACTTTCTAGGATGCTCTACCTCAACATCATCATCATCAACAACAACAAAAGTTTAGGACTGCATGAAAATATAAGACAATATGTAACTGAACTGGAAGGAAAGATTGTCCATGGGCACAGTAGTATATAAAGGTTCACTAAAGGTTTACTGTAACTTGCTGTGAAGTACTTGAAAGTGGTAACTGATTGACAGGAAGCCCGAGCAGATGGATTTCTCACTTCATTCAGAAAATCATATTAATGATAAATAAAGTGGAGAAATTTTCAAGGAGATGAAGTCATAGTGTCATCAACATTTGTTTTCAAACTTCACAGATACACCATAGAATTTACTACTAATGAGGAAAAGATAAGTAAAATAGTATGCTATCGATTTCATCTTCCTTCCAGTCGCTTAGTCCCCTTAATATGTCTTCTTTGTTCTGTTAATTTTGAAGTTCTTGTCTAACCAAGTAACTTCCGTGTATGCAGAGAATGGTTCTACATACTTTGTCTTCTATGAAGAAACCATATTTTAAGGAGGATCGTGGTATGACTACTGAGAGAATAGAGAGATATGCACACAGTCTGTATCTCAGTCTATAAGGTACCTGGTTTATCTCATTTTACATCCTTAAGCAAAGAAGACTTTAGCCTTCTCATAGAGTCTATGGAAAGTGCTAGGTATATTCTGTAACCACCCATCTCACCTAAGGTCTAGATCACTCTCTGCAAATAACCTCCTTTCCCTACCCCCTCTAGCTGATGTTAGATGTTTTGGAGTCCATATCCTTTGTGCCAGTGCCTAAAGCTAGGTGAAATGAGCCTTGGCCCATGTTATTTTATCTGAATTTCTTGTTTCAGTTTTACACTTAAAAATAGATTGGAAGTTCTCCAGCATGAGAATTACTCATTCATTATTTATAATTCTTCAAACAACACGCAGCATTTTTAGAGGAAGGGAAGGGAGGTAAAGACAACACAAGAACTAAATAAACCTTTAGGTTGGGTTCTGCACTGCTACTGGATTTTATAGACTTCATTTCATGTGTTAATAAATTTACTTCAATCTTTTCTTTTAGCTACTGTGCTTATTTTCTGCACAAATTTCTCACTTTTTGACTGACAGAGTTCCAGGGGTAAAAGATGCAGTTCCATTATGTTTAATTAGATTCATTTGCTGCTTATCAAACCAAGAACCTATTACATATACAAGACACTTTACTATTTATTCACAGGGATTTTTATTTTTATTATTTTCATAAGGAATGGCTTAGACAATGCTTTTTAACTATAGGTCTTTTGCTTTAAGCTTTTTAACTGTAGATCATTATAGCTCCTAACCCAAATAGATTAAAAGAGGGATATCACAAATATTCTGCAGTCAAAAAATGTGCTAAATAACTGTGAAAACCTCATGCATAGCTAACTTTTATGATTTTTTTGCCTCAAGAGTGCATTACATCCCAAACAGAAGAACAACTTTTGGCTTCAGTAAGGTAAAGGGAAGCTGCTTCCAGGATAATTAGCACAAGAACGACACAACAGCTCCTATTATGACTGGTGGTGAATAACAAATGTGGCTTTCTCTTAGCTTTTTAACTGAAAAGCAACCACAGATGTTTGGCCCAAGGCATAGTCTCAGAGGCAGCATCCTACACTGTCTTACCAGAAGGCCATTACACTGGGGTTTATCAGAGCATTCCAACACCTAACCACACTCCTTCCCAATCCACAGGCCCAGTGTATGAGCAGAGGAGATACCCTGGGTAAGTCAGAGGTTCCTACTCAACAGCAATAACCTCAAAGCACGTCTCCTTCTGTACATGATGTCTTCTCACAGCCCATGATCCCCCTTAGAGATGGGAACAGGGGGCATCCCCAGTGCCACAGTGGAGACCTCAAACCCTGAAGTGTAAGGGTCACTGCAGTGATCTGAGTTTTCTGAAAAGTCAACATTATTGACAAAGGTTCTTGAATTAAAAACTGAATTTGAATAAAGGATTTGGTATAACCCCTGGCACAAAGCAAGGTGTATCATAGATCTAATACTGTCCTCCTCTCAGCTGAGTGAAGTGCTGACACAAATATAAAAAGCGGTAGAATGTGACCCTGTAATACTGTATGCTTCCTCGTGCAGAAAATGCTGTGGCAGATCCCTCACAGTGGCAAATCACAATGAATTAAGGGGTGAGGAACCTGACAGAACACAAGTGCCACTACAAGCTTCCACTCCATGCAAGAGCATCCTGGCAGCTGCACTGCAGATTTTTTCACTTTTGCAAAAGTGCATTCCTTGTTAAAGAGGCAGAGCTGATTATTTGAACTGACAATTTCTAAAACACATTTAACAACACCTTTTTTTTTTCCAATGGAGCAATAAATATTTAAAATAAATGTTTTACGGTTCACAGCACAGAATTCCAGGATTCAGTTAAAAGCATTCTGCTAAAGTACTGTCATTTTACAATAAAATCTAAAGGTAAATGGACTGTTCTGAATTAATCTAGTACATGTTAATTTTGCTCTACAACTTTGTGCTACTTTTATTAGCTCTTTTTCTTTGGCTATTGAGGGAAAGATGTGTAATGTTGAATACTAAGAATATATGTGATGTACAGTGAGTTTGATATATCCATTTTCTTTTCATAGCATCCCTTCCCTCAAAATGGTGACTTTGAATTATCAGCCTTCAAGACTGATTTACTATGAGTGTTTTAGGCTAGTAATAGCTTAGTCACCAAAGGTTTAGAAGTTCAGGCAAGATAGCAGGGGATGGCTGTCCAAACTGTCATTCCTATTTCCACTGTCTACAAACTGGTCTTGAAGAATTTTGAAAATCCCAGTATTGCATGATTTTAGGATAAGTGGGATTGAATGCTCTACATCTCTGCTTCAGATCCCATCCAAAATGTCATACAAACTTTATGAACCAAGGTTAAAATTACTGTATTTTTAAAATATGACAGATCTCTAACACTCAGTTTAAATTTTAAAGATTTAGTTCAACCCTGATGCTGTGTAAAATAGTCACAAAATATTCCATATAGATATTTTAGATGAGCTTTCCTTATTAGCTTTTTTTAATGTCAGTGAAATCCCCAAGGTCAAAGGCATTCAAGAACGCAGGTTGACAAGAAGTTCTTGAGCTGTTTTCTACTGTCCTATCTTTGCAAAGAAAGACATTTCCCCTGTTTGCTTAAGCAAAGTACAGGAAAAGGGGGAACAGCTGCAAGTTGCACCAGGGGAGGTTCACTTTGGAGATTAGGAGAAATTTCTTCTCGGAAAGGGTGATTGGACATTGGAACGGGTTGCCCAGGGAGGTGGTGGAGTCACCGTCCCTGGGGGTGTTTAAAGAAAGGTTGGATGTGGTACTTAGTGACATGGTTTAGTGGGTAATAGGTGGTGGGGGGACGGTTGGATTAGATGACCCTTGAGGTCTCTTCCAACCTGAATGATTCTATGATTTTATGATCTTCCCTTTCCAGAAAGTCTGAAGGAGCAACCATCTTAGATACTCCTTTGCTGGAGAGATGGGAAGGAGGCTGGAGCACCTCTCCGATGAGGACAGGCTGAGAGAGTTGGGCTTGTTCAGCCTGGAGAAGAGAAGGCTCTGGGGAGACCTAATTGCAGTCTTTCAGTACCTAAAGGGGCCTACAGCAAAGTTGGAGACGGGCTGTTTATCAGTGAGTGTAGCGATAGGACAAGGGGGAATAGATTTAAAGTGAAATAGGGGGGATTTAGATTAAAGTAAAAAAACCTTCCCTGTGAGGGTGGTGAGGCAGTGGAACAGGTTGCCCAGAGAAGCTGTAGCTCCCCTCAGATCCCTGGAAGTGTTCAAGGCCGGGTTGGATGGGACTTTGGACAACCTGGTCTAGTGGAAGGGGTCCCTGCCCATAGCAGGGGGGTTGGGACTAGATGGTCTTTGAGGTCTCTTCCAACTCAAACCATTTTATGATTCTTGGTACAATGTTTCCGTAGAGGGTTTTTCTCCTCTGGGCGCAAGAAACAAAGTTTTAGGGATCTTTAGAGATAACTTTCTTCCCAGTTGACACTTTATGTTTTGTATGGGAAATTATATGTGAGAGATCTACGGCTATACCCTCAGAAAAGGGAATTATATTTCTATGTAAGAAAGAAGAGGGAGTACTCTGAGTGCAGATCTTGAAATCTACTACCACAGTCAGTCTAAATTTTTTAGGCCATAAGATTATCACCTGGAGACATTTTCACTCTTTAGCAGCCACAGGAAACAAATACAGATAAAGCCAGCACTAAAATAATTTTCTAAGCCTGTATAAGCTGACACTTTAAAATTGGGAGCAGAACAACTAGAAACCATTCTCGGGGGGGGGGAACAAAACACACAGAGCAGAAGCATTTTAAAGTAAAATAACAACAGGTAGCAATAGTCCAGTAACTGACTCCTCATACAGACACAGTAATGAAGAAATTCCAAAACCTCTTCACAATTATTCTGTGTTTTTTCTTTTCTTATTCTAATTATTTATCATTTTTTTTCTCCCCTCTGCTGTTCTAGTTAGACTTGGTAGTGAGCAATGCATTCATAAGGAGGCCACAAACACATAGCAACTCTGCGCTAGTTCCTTTTTTCTGGTCAAATTCAGTGCTGTTTGGATTTTTTCTGAGTAAATTTCAGCCAGGAGAGTCTACATATAGGCTCAGTGTACGCCTACCAGAAATTCACAGGTTGGTGCTGTTGAAACTGATAAGGTTATTAAAATGCAATGCAAAATCAGGCTTAATAAATAGCCTATGATTTATATCACAAGCAATGCTACTTCCACTGGAAAACGCTGGAGTGCTTTGCAAGTGCAGACTACAACTTTGGTTTCCTCTCTCTCTTTTTTTCATTTTTTTTTTCTCTCCTGTCATTGAAAATAAAATTAGAATTAGCCTGCACAGTTAGGAATTCCCCACTTCATGTATAATAATAGAGATGGAAGAGGAAGATACTCTCTTTCTATTCTTATACACACACACATGCTCATCAGAATTTATGCAAAGCACCAAATGGCAAAAAATAGAAATACCATTGCCTATACTAATGAATTTCATTTAGCCAAATTCTGAGCTCATTTCAGCATGTGTTTGTCTGGAGATCTATGCATGGCCAAAACAAACGACATCTGCAGAGGTGCCTAAGTGAGCTTGGGCACAGACCAAAAAAAGTGCTATATAGCATGTCAGACAAATTTGAAAGTAAAGTGTTCAAAACCTCATTGGGTGGCATTGGATTGATGGGTACAGCTCTAGCAATCATCATGCCCCCTGACTTCATGCTGCATCTATCTTCATCCTGCCTCAGTCAACTCTGGATATTGAAACCACCCCAGCATACTTGTCTTTAATTTGCCACAGACACCTTTAGTCCAGATTAATTATTTTCAATCTTCAGGTCAGCTGCCTTATACATGAATATTAAAACTTGAAAGTATGCCCTCCAGTAAGAAATCTGAATGACTTTCCAGAATAAGCAAGATTAATCAGACATGATAATTATGATAATAAATGTAATACTAACTTAACACATCATATAAATTCAGCTAAATGAGCTCTGTGGCAATAGCGGTTAAGAATTAAGAGGAAAGGCAACGACAGTCTACATTATTGAAAATAAACCCTTCAGAGGCTGAATCAAAGCTATTTTTCACATACCATATACAGCTCATCTCCTTATCTATATGCTCCGTGTGTCTGGAGGCTGCAGAAATACGTGAACCTAAGGCCTCGGTAAGTTAACCTTAACAAGTTAAGCTTTGACACAGCATATAAAACTGTAAGGTAGGGCATTATTCTTATTCTGGCTTTCTTAGAGTCAGGTATGGGCTTTTCCTTACAATACGGTATTAAATGTTCTGTTAGAGCTCTATTGCCTGAATTCTAGTTCAGCCAATAGGCCTCTCTTAATTTGTAATTTCAACATTTTGAACTGCCTAACACTAAGGCATTTTTAATTTCAGCTTCCTATATGCATTTTAATGTTTAGTATGTCTACTGGAGGCTGAAAAAGGTACACTGTACAAATACCATGTCAGTGTGTTGTCCAATTGATGACACTAGAGCTGTAAGAGACAAGTATGGCATACATTAAAAAAACCGAAAGATATCCACTTTCTGGCCCTCATAATCCTCTCAGGAAAGATTAGCTCAGATTCTCCAGCCCTCACACCTGATATTTCTTACTCTAACCTTATTTTCCAGGTGATCAATTCAATTTCACAGCATTCTACAATCGTCTTTGGTATTCTCAGTTGGAATAGACTCTGTCCATCAATTGTTATCTCCATGTCTTCAATTTCTATCTCCACTTCATTCAATTTTACAGTGAAGCTTTCAAAATTCTTATCAGTTGTAGCTTGTCTAGCATTTTATTAATCTCTGTCATGTCCTTAATAAATAAAGTCTGACATTGTGCTATAACTCAAATTCATAGACTGAAAACTATGAAAACTGTGGGAAAAAAACCAGGAGAAATTTCAAAACCCAACTATCGGAAGGTTGAAAACAAACTCTTTTGAGCCACCAGTTTTATTTATTCAGACTATCAGTATCTAGTAAAAAAAAATTTAAAAATATCAAAAGCAAACATAAAGTATTACTAAAGAGAACAAGATTAGTTAATCTTTGGTTATGTTGAATTTATCTGAGTAACCTTATCATATAAATTTAGTTAACAGAAAAGAATACAGTACATGAGTCATTAGACCACAATTTTATTTTGACTGATTAACTGAGTCCCCAGTAGGGAAAACAAAATGTGTTGTTTCAAAAAATGTTTTCAAAATGGCATTTTTGAATTAATTGAAGTACTCACTCTCCCTAGCTTGCTGTCAGAAAACTAGATTGAAATATTTTAAATAGACTGTTTGGGATTTTATTTCAGTGTCATTTTATTTGAGAAATGAATATTTAAATCTTCAGGATTGAAAGTTCTGTGCAAGATAAAAATTACATTTTCATCACTTGGTTTTTTACTTTGTCAAAAGTTCTGGAGAGTGTTTAAATTTTTTCCCTTTCCAATTACATCAAAACAATAAAATAAATTAAAAAAAAAACATGTAGCAAGACATTAGTTAACTAAATGTGCTCAGATCCGTTCTCAAAACAGATCTGATGTAGTTACAATGGCCAAAAACCTGAAGAATATGTTTCTGTTCACCACTACGTCCAAAACAAAAAAGGTTCTGCTTTCTTGGTGTACCCCCTTGCCTTCTGCTTCAGTAGTAGGGAAGTGATTGAACAGAAGTGAGGCTGGGGTTCTCCCTCCCTCTCTGCCTTCACAGGTCATGACAAACCTCCAAATGCCCTCGGCCCATCACAGCCAAGAGGCGATGCCATGCAGCAGGCAAGCAGACATTCCTCTCTGGAAAGGGGGATGGTAAGCAAGTCCATAATGTGTCAAATGTACAACACCATCAAAACCTATTAGTCTCAGGCTAAGTGCACCTACTCTGTATGGGAATGCTGCTCATTAGCATGCTTGATTGGTCCATCTATAGATTGTTTGCTGGCACTGCAAACAACTCCAGGGCCAGAGGCAATATGTCAACCCCTTGAGAAAGCTGTGGAAAGGTCTTTGCCTTCATTACTATAATAAGGCGATATCTACCTACCATTACATATACCACTCAACCCATAAATGTCAATATTAATGTCTTCAAAATTCAATGTGTCAAAAGGATGTCACATGTCGACATGTTTTGTAAAAGGAGCATTCTATACTGAAGAAAATTAAAATTATGCTGAACAGAAAATACCCACAGCAGTGTGTTCCTTCATATAGCTTGCACTTAGGAGAAACTCCTTGTTCTGCTACAATCGAGAAGGAAATTCTGCCATGTGGTTAAGATGACGTGGCTCTCCTTCACTCTGAAGCGAGCAAATAAAAACCAAACAAAACTAGTATCCTGGAACAAGTGCATAGTGTATTTATCCATGTTCTTGTTGTTTCTACTATACCATCTATGAATATGCTTACTGAATTGTAATTTCAGGGTGAAAGAGTATATATTTTTTCTATGCCATCTACCTCTTAAATAGCCTGACTTTAAATTGCAAATAGTCTAGCAAGATAGACAACACCAGCAACATCCAACACAGGAAGTATTTCTATTTTAATTAAAATACTTCTGAAAAAAATATTTTTTGTTATTAATTTCTAATGGCATCATTACCATTTCAGTGGAACAAAAGAGCCAGATCAATTTTTCTTCTCCACAATGTAATCTCAAAAGCTTTGGCAAACTAGTAAACACCAGGTTCTGTTGCCTCTATGAGTTCTGTTCTGCTCTAAGAGTGAAAGCACTGTGCAAATATCTAAAGTCTTTTTGTTCGACGTTTCACTTTAAAATAAAACGTTCAGTATTCCAAAACAGCATAGTTTCATGTGTAACGCCTTTACACTCACTAGTGCGCTTGTTTTAAAGGGCTCAGGGTGTAGCCCATAACTGCGCACACACGCAGACTGCCCTGCTCAGCAGAGCTGATGGAGCAGGCTCAGACAGCTGCGAACCAACAGGGCTGCGCGAGGGAACAGGGGGACAACAGCGGCCAGCCAAACAAGTCATATGGGCTCTCACTTCTTGTGGACAAGTAAATCCATTTCCCTGAGAAGGATCATCCCTCCTTTCACACGCAGGAAGCGCGGGTGTGAGGCGTGTTACCTCCCAGCTTCCGCAGCCCCCGGCACCTCCCACTGACCCGGCAGGCAAGAGGGGAAGCAACAGAAAGTGGTCTTCATCGAGCTGGTGATATTACAACGACTGTGAAGGCTTCACAGCCAGGGGAATGGCTTCAGATTCAGCCATGTCACGCTCACTTTTGAAAAGCAAAAAAGATACAGATCTTGGGGAGTAGAGAGGTGCCTGGAGCTAGAAATTCAGTGAGGGAATTGCAGCTAGCTACTGGGAGCCAGAGAGGAGACTAAGCCAAAACGGAACAGTGACAGCTTTTATACAATTAATACAGGCTCTTTTCCAACAAAATAACCTTTTCTGCTTTATTTAATCATCCAAATGAAATGAATAATAAGGGGTGGGGGAGGGGAATTACTTGGTTCAAGAACATCCTGGACGATGGAAACTCGTTGGACTTGGTTGCTATTTTTTTCTTTGTAATTTTCCTCCTCTGAGGCAAGGATGGAAGAAGAGAAAGGAGAAAATCAAAATCAAGTGAGCTTAGGAATGGACAGTTATTTGCCGTTGGGACATTTTGGTGTCTGCATGGTCAAGAGAATGAAAGAGTCACATTGAGTGTCAAGGGGGGAAGTAGGAGAGGGACTTGCTAGCCATTAGGGCCATTATTTCCACCTTCGTGATGAATAGTCAGTCAGGAAAAAGGAAAATTATATGAAACCCCCATTGCTGTGCAAGAGCAAGGCAGCAAGATAGATGAGCTGGCAACAGCCAACACTGACCCTGCTGTCAGGCAGGAAAGTGGTATGCAAGCGTTCGTAGCTGCTCAAAAATATCACAGCAGCAGCAGCGAGAGAAGCAGCAGTTATTTCTTCCATCTCTTCTGCCTTAGCTACTGAGAGTGTGAGGACTGAAATAGCATTGAAAAGATATGTGTAAAGGTGGAGAAAAATAAAGAATGAGCTCCTGCAAGGCAAGTGTTGACTAGTGCATATTAAAATGTATGCTTTATTCATGTAAATATTTTCAGTGGCAAGTTCTGATGCTGTTGCTCCCACTTTACCTTTCAGATTACTGTATGAACCAAATAACTCTTGAAAGAAGAGCATAGAGACATTGAACTGTCATGACTATGCGTGTAAAAAACATGCTACCGTGGATCCATGGTTTCTTGTGCTTGAAACTATTATAAGTGGAAAATTTGAGGCATAAAATAGGAAAATATGTAGAAAAAAAGAAATAAAAAGACATATTAGGAGGGATTCACCTCACCTATATTTAGATGTCTGAAAGGTTGAAATATGGAATCCCTCTATTCTCAGAGGTACTGCTGGAGACAATAATTTCATAGGATAAATGTCTAAAAAGGATTAGATTAATTCACATTAATTGTCTCCTAGATTTGGTTATGTTTACCCAGTGATGCCAGAGGGAGAATACACAACTAACCAACTAACTTTTAAATAAAGTTATGTGAGATTATTCTGTCATGAAGGTCAGCTGAGTTTTGCATTCTCTGAGAATCTTGTTGTCAACTCATACACATCACCTTCAATTTCCCATAGAAACAGTAACACAGTAGTTGTATATGTAAATATTGAAAAAGAGAAGGATTGGAAACAATCACTGCCTTTACAGAACTAAGAAAATGTTTGTTGTATTAAGTAAAATATTAAAATGAGATACTTGCATAAGCATCTAATATTTACTAGGCACCTTTAGGGGGTAAAAATCCTTGCCTTGGGGATAAAATTACTGCGTACTGCCTAACTGAGCTCTAAATTATCCAAATGTGTAAGTAAACACTACTGTGGGGTTTTCTGGGCATAGGAGCATATAATACTATCGTGAAAGAGGCATATAAACTTGTGTTCTACCTATTTCAAAATAATATTATTGTTTCAGCTTAATAAAATTCAGTGCAGAAGACTTTTGATCACATTCTTCCTTAGTAAGACCCCCTCTGTTCCTGTTACAGCCAAAGTAACGTGATTCATCTGTACCACTGAATTATTTCTAGCTCACTAAACAAAGTCACTGCCTTTTTTCATGTTTATACACTCTTCAAAAGCCCCTGCAGACCATCAAGAGCTGCCTTCTTGAGTCTCACAGTAGCCAATATGTCTTTTGTTTGAACAAAAACACAGAGTCCTGATTGTCAGTTTGGGAACAGGCATCTCTTTCTTTATCATCATGCCCAGATATTATTGCTCATCTTTTCCAAAGCATTTTGATCCAAAGTACCATGTGGGAGGAAATAAAAAGGCTCAGCAGGAGACGGATGTTCAGGATGGAGTTTCAGTCTTTGAATTTGCTGCCTTTCATAAATTCAAATAAGATTATTTATACAGAGTGATCAAATGATGGTCAAACATGGAAGCACCCAGAAGTTCAGTTAGGGTCAGCTCCCAGGATTTGCTTAACCAAATGGATAATAATTCTTCCTGTCCATATACACTCCCATGTGACTCCTTTCTGAAATACTATATCAGCTTTTTCACTGTCAGCTTCAAAACAATTTGTTTTTTTCTTCAAGGAGACCCTTTACAGGTTTCCTTTAAAGCTTTTAACTCCTCTAATTCCAGTGGTGATATCCTTCATGGTCACAATTCCCAGGTCCACCAAGACAGATTTTGTGGATGACTACACCCCTGGTTGCCTGCTGTCCTCACCTCCTCTCCATGAGTCCCCATGGTGGGACCTGATCCCTGTGCTGGCAGATCCCAACCGTCTCATCATGAAAGCTCTTTGAATCACAGCATAAGTGTGAGCATAAGTTTCTTATGCTGAGCATAAGTTTCTTCTTCTGTGGCGATCCAAGTCTTCCTCAGTAAATCCCAGAGTCACTATGCTGTGTAACCTCACTGGAAAAGAGGGAATGGGAAAGGAACAAGGGATGGGAACTGAGGTGAGGGGTGTTCTTGACCACAGTAATTTTTTATCTAGCCTAAACGTGTAGCACAGTTCAAGAGACAAAGGTCTGCCTTGGTTATTCAGAAAACCTTATTTTGGTATATGCATCCAGCAATCAGCCTATTTAGAAAAAACAAACTAGTGATCCAGCAGTGTGTTATATGTACGTGCAGAAAATAAAAGGAAAAAATTAATTCTCATTCCTCTGTTCCCTGGTAGTTTCCACATTTGTTCTGCCCTCATCTGCACCTTCTTCCTCAGGACTCTCTAACTTCTGTCTACATCTGATCTCCCTAGCTTGCTCCTCTGCTTTTGTGTTTATTAACAAGCATATGAGTTATTTGAGCACTTATCCCCGAGGAGCAATATTTTTTAAGAGATGCAAATTACCTGAGGTGTGAATAAGTGAAAATCTGATCATTTCATCAATCTGGAATGCCCACTTCCAGTTTTTGAAATGTGTTATGGCTCTGAGAAACCTCACCTAAATTCAAATTTAGGCATCCTTTGAGAAGGATACTGGACTAAATGATCTCCAGAGGTCCCTTCCAACCTGATTTTCACCTGTAATTCTAGAAATAGGGGTTATCGCTCTAATGAGTAGTTGCTTGGCAATATCATAAGAACTGGCACCACACCATTCTGTCAGCAGTGTGTGTAACATTGGAGCCATTAACTTAGCTGTACTTCTTGGAAAGATTGGCCAATAATGCAGTTTCAAAATGGAAATACAGTATGAATTTGTCATTGTAGAACAAAGCAATGATTCACTTACTTCCCTGTCCCAGTTGCGACATTGGCTACTAAGCATATAGTAATACAACTGCATAAAAAGTGACTTCCTAGCTCTATTTAAGGGTTATGCTTTTCAGGTTTGCATTTATACTCCTAATGTATTTTTCTTCAGTTTCGTATAAAAGAATGTATGGTTATCCATGTAAAACTGTGTAAATTTCAGTGGTAGCCTCATGTTTACCTACATGAAAATAACCTGTTTGTGGCAAAAGCCAAGACAAAATCCAATAAGCTCCTGAATAATTCAACAGTATAACCCACAGAACCACCATGCAGATTATGAAAGTCTCAGTTCTGCAAAAAAGTCCCCTCAAAGCCCAGGGTAAGCTCAGCAATGTGATGCCTCTGTCTCTCACAACACAAACAGGTTTTCTCCAAATGCACTTGTGCGTGCTTTTGTGTGCGAGCGTGAAGAGAAGCAACCATACTGATACTTATTTAAAACCTGCCACCTTACAAATTTCAGTCTCAGATTTATGCAGCTGGATAAAGGTAACTAATGAAAAGTAAACTTCATATCTTACCATGAAGGGCTCATTGCATTTGCCCAGAAAAATCTCATCAAGTGAGCTCAGCTTGTTTTAAGATGATGGTGCTTCATTTATCATGTAGTCAGGTAGCAGGTGCTTTGCCATCTGAAGAGATCCTGAACATGAGCTTAGAATTAAAAATGTAATAGACTGAGAGCAGATAAGGTAATACTGCCATGCCTCCACCATGGAAAAATGATTTAGGGCAATTGTTTGTAATTTGTATAATACCCTGAAGTAATTTCTCCTTCTCCATGCGTAGTAGGTAATCCTTGCTGCCTTTTATTTTGATTTACCCAGTCCTTAGACTCTGATAGCGGTTCCTTTGGTGCCCTTTTCACACAGTTTGCTAGCTTCTGCTAGTGGGGGTAAGCTCCTTTTTTCATAAAGACAAACCTTTCCTTCCAACAGCTGTAAAAAAGGAATTCTTTCCCAGGAACAAAGTTGATGGCCTTGCCCCAAGAGACTTACCCCTTGGAAATTAAGTCAGATCAGTGTGAACACTCATAATTTACAGAGAAGATGCTTGTGGTCCTTGTGCTGCCAAAGACGTGTTGCTGAAAGGACTATTAAGACATAGTATCGGCTCTGACTCTTTCTCCAGCCTCTTCTGTCATCATATCAAGAGGGATCTTCAGAGCTCTGACACTCCCAGACTACTTTGGTCACTTTTGCTGAATTGTCTTCGATTTTGTCCATGCCATCAACAAATCCCTCTTCTACCCCATGACAGCACTTCCCAGCATATTTTCCAAATCCTTCTTCAGGCTGCTTCCATGTATAGAAATTTCTGATCAGACAAGTCTCGAGTTCCTTATTACCCTTTTCCTTTTGATATCCTAACTGAACATTCACTTTTGCCGTAATCTCCAAAAACACCCAGCACTGGGTGAGTCCAAGGAACATCTAGTACAAAAGTTCCAAGTTTTGAATCAATAGGCAGCATAACATTGTGCAAACACAAAAATTGGTAGATCTAATTAAGCTGCAGACAACAATACAAAATAATTTGGCTGATGGGGGTAACATCAGACTTTGTTCTCGTTAGTTGCAGCAGCCTCTGTTGACTTTTTTATTTACTGTGTCCTTCAGCATCATTGCAAATCCCTCAAAAGCGGAGGTTTCTGCTACTGTTCTGTGAAGTTTAATAGTTATTTTTTTCAGGGATCTTTACTGAATTATGGTGTCTCTTTCTTATTTCATTTTTAACTTCTTACTGTATGCCTTATGGGACAACCCTAAACAACTATTAGGCACTAACTTTGACACCAAGGAAACATCAACAGCCAGCATCAGTACACTACGGACTTGGATAGTCGCAGTACCTAATGAGCATGAATGACAGCTGTCAAGATATTCAAACCTTATTTACCATCAAGTACTATACTTCTGAAGAAAAGTTGTCCTGGTCTCAGCTGAGATAGAGTTAATTTTCTTTCTAGTAGCTGGTGCAGTGCTGTGCTTTGGCTTTGGTATGGAAATAATGTTAGTAACACACTGATGGTCAGTTGTTGTTAGGTAGTTGTAGTGTCTACACTAAGTCACGGACTTTTCAGCTTCTTCCACCCTGCCAGATGCACAAGAAGCTGGGAGAGCACAGCCAGGACAGCTGGCCCAGGCTGGCCAGAGGGATATTCCCTGCCACAGAACGTCATGCTCCAGATATAACTAGGGAGACTAGCTGGGAGGCACAGTCACTGCTCAGAAACAGGCTCGGTGTCGGATTGTTTTATTTTCCTTTTGCATGTGGTGAGGAATTGCATTTGTGCATCACTTGCATTGTTATTATTATTATTGTTGTTGTTGTAGTTGATGATGATGATTATTATTATTACTAATACTATTATTAGTAGTTTTCTTTTGTTATCCCATTAAACTGTCTTTATCTCCACCCACGAGTTTGTTTCTATTCTCCTGCCCATCCCGTTGGGTGAGGGGGAGGAGCAAGTGAGTGGCTGTGTGGTGCTTAGCTGCCAGCTGGGGCAGAACCATAGCAAAAGTATTATGGATATTTCATTTATTGGCTTTCTAACAGACTTCCTCTGAAAGTTTTGACAAATAATTTACTTGCCTTACAGCACTCTGATTTCATGTACTTTGTCTTTTAATATAATTTTTTTAGGGTGCAATCAAACTCTTAATGGACATAGGACATAGCTCAAGAAAACCAGTCTTGATGGCACAAGGTCCTGCACGTGGGTCGGTGCAGTCCCAAACACAGCTACAGGCTGGGTGGAGAATGGATTGAGAGCAGCCCTGAGGAGAAGGGCTTGGGGCTGCTGATTGATAAAAAGCTCAACATGAGCTGGCAGTGTGTGCTGGCAGCCCAGAAAGCCACCCGTGTCCTGGGCTGCATCACAAATAGTGTGGCCAGCAGGTCAAGGGAGGGGATTCTCCCCCTCTACTCTGCTCTTGTGAGACTCCACCTGGAGTACTGCATCCAGCTGTGGGGTCTTCAGTACAGGAAAGACGTGGAGCTGCTGGATCAAGTCCAGAAGAGGCCCACAAAGCTGATCAGAGGGATGGAGCACCTCTCCTATTAGAAGAGGCTGAGGGAGTTGGCCTTGTGCAGCCTGGAGAAGAGAAGGCTCTGGGGAGACCTAATTGCAGCCTATCAGTACCTAAAGGGGCCTACAGGAAAGCTGGAGAGGGGCTGTTTGTTAGGGAGTGTAGTGACAGGACAAGGGGTGATGGGTATAAACTAAAAGAGGGGGGATTTAAATGGGACATTAGAAAGAAATTCTTCACTGCGAGAGTGTTGAGGCACTGGAACAGGTTGCCTACAGAAGTTGTGGAGGCCCCATTCCAAGAAGTGTTCAAGGCCAGGTTGGATGGGGCTTTGGGCAACCTGGTCTAGTGTTGGGTGTCCCTGCCCATGGCAGGGAGGTTGGAACTAGATGATTCCAACCCTAACCATTCTATGATTCTATGACTGCAATCACTAGGTACAATCTGTACAATAATAATGTGAATGTTTTTAACACCTGAAAATTAGCGTCTCTTTTCACTTTTTCACAGTTTTCCTTCCTTTGTGTCTCTGTTGACATATTTACCTTCCCATAAAATTTCCCCAATATTAGATACAGGGCTGCAGACATTTACCTTGACCTTGAGCTGGGTAGATGTGGCTAAGCTTCACCAAGTACTGCATTGCCTTCCGAGGACGTTGGGTAGCCACATGGCATGCTCTGACATGACTTTGTGTACTCTATTTTCTCTGCTGTGTCATCTTCTATTATGTTGCAGAGTTTGTTCCACCTCTTCTCTTCTTCTTTTCAGATTCACTATACTCTCCTCCAAAGTTCAGCTGGCTCAGCAAGTTGTCTCATGATGCCTTTCACACTGGAGTGGGCAGTGGTTGTAACCTATATCTGGGGCAACACACAAGCAGAAGCTGGCTGCCAGCTTGCTCCTTGTCCTTGTGTGGAAATGGAGAAGGGACTGCAGAAGCGTAGTTTGGAAGGTGGGGAGCCACCTTTCCATGTCACTGCCAATTGCACTTTATTTCCTATGTGTGATTTCAAATACTTAGAGTTTACAATCAAGTGGGAACTGGAAAGGCAGCAGAAAGGTTGTAAAGTTTGGCTTTGGTGTCAAAAAAGTTGTCATGTTTAAGTCTCTTGCTTTTAGTTTTCCTCAACAGTGACGACAAATTTTTGCACCCAGGGACTTTCAACTGATGGAAGTCAAGCCTACTCTGGAGGTTGGCCAGGTCTTACAAGTTCTCCATATGAGATGACTTAAGGGTTTCCAAACATCTGGGGATAACAAAAAATCACAATTGGAGTTAGAAAATTACAGATCTTTTTGTTAGGGTTTTTTTTTTTAAAAAAAGAAGAGGTGTTAGAGAAAATATATAAGGCCTTAATAAGCACTGTAAAATATTTCCCATCATTGTGAAACTTGATGATGAGGGTAGATACTAACTCAAGCTGTGTCATCATAGCATCTGAAGAGATTCCATCAAGAAGCTGTATTTCTGAGGGCAGTAGTCAAACTTGATAGAAATAATAAGAAACAAGAAAAAAACCTTGCATAACTGGAAACCAACCCATTTTTATGATTACCAGGAATACCGTTTATTTGTCCATTTGTCTGTTACAGCCTTAGAGGGTCATAATATTGCCAAGGTAAAAGCAAAATGTGAACAGCTGGTGCTGTTTCCTATTTCCGTTATGTTCCTTGATGTGTCAATGAATCATGCAGTTATTTTCTCCCTTTTGTATCACATGAATGGGTTTTTAGAACCTCACACAGCCTGTGAAGGACAGCAATGTATTGACTCTTCTGACCTTTTACTTATTCTAGACTTTGACTGACTGGTCTCCTCTCTCCTTGCAGTGTTGGCAGCTGCCAGAAAGAACCACAGCCTCAGCCAGTCAAATTACTGAATTTTGAAAAGGTGAAAGCAGCATAGTTGAGTTATGCTGTGGCACCTCATAAGCCTACATCAGGCATTGAAATTCAGATGTTTTGTCTTTTTCTCGTGACAAAGAGCCAGAACAGAAAGATGAACAAGAGCATCAGAAGGATGAATATTCGTTCAATAAAGACTTTAACAAAACACTGTAATGGTACAAATTTAATCTGCCAAGTTACAATAGTGCACTAACTGATTTGTCTTAGATATTTTTCATCTATGCATAACAATGGAATTTTGTGCAATTCTTACATGAATACACACATTAAGTGAGTCAATATTTACATATTTTTAGGAAGATTTCTTTAACAACTATAGCACCTTTTTAACTAACCATGTACTCTTATGAGAGTGAGGCCTATCCCTTCTTCTGCTAAATACTCAATTTGGTTACACTCCAAGGTAATTAAATGTTATGAAATACGTGGAAATCTTTCTTTCCTTTGAAATGTGTAGAGTTCCAAGAGTTATACTATCTTCTATAACAATTGCATTCTTGATACCATCTTAACTCATGCTGCAGCAAAATAACACTGACCCTAACTTGGGGTTCACTGGCAGAAAAATTTCCGCCATCTGTACAAATAAGTCGGTGCAAATGATCCTACTGTTAGTTCGCATGAGGTAGTTTGCAGTGTATTCCAGCATAAACGACAAGACCACAGGAATGTTTAAATGTCTGAAGATGATATGTAGTCTGCAACATGTAAAAAGCCAGTAGAAAACTGGGCAGAAGACAGATGTCTCTAAAGAGACAGATTTTGTAATGTTCCAGTAATGAATCCTGAAAGATGTTTTTAGTAACATTGGCAAGCAAGCCTGAACTACACCAACACCACGAGTAATATATTAATTAAAAAACCACATAGATAAACATCATAGACTGATACAATTGTGCTGAATTACATTGCATTATTCAACCTGATTAATACTTAACTCTTTAAATTACATAATCCTACTTAAGTAAGTGAAGCATGTTAAAAAGGAACAATAATCTCCAGCCCAAGAACAGCTAAAGATTGACACTGGGGTGTAGGAAGCAGCGATAGAGGTAATCAGGGCACTTCCATGACCTCATAAGAGGTACTTCTGCTGATTGAATTAAGTTGTGAGTGGACTTCAGCTTAATGTTGGTCTCTAGTGAACATTATAAAATAAAAGATAAATTAGCCAGTAGTAAGAAAAGCTTGAGAATATTTTTAGTAGACATAGGCCTGTACTCAATTTTATTTTGACACCAATTACTGATTGCCATTTGGCATCTCAGAGAGAATTACCTGCCCTCAGCTTCTCTGTTCCCTAATCCTTTTCTACTAAAGGAAAGCTGCTTATTAAACACTTCCTAGTATCCTTTGCCAGCCTTTGAGTCTCTGCATGTTCTTTCTGCTCAAGCCCTGTAAGTACAAAGCTTGGTCAGGAGCTACTTTTAAAAGGCAAAATGCCCCCTGACAGCTTCCAAGAAATATTTTTCATACAACACAGTACGAATGCAAAGTTCAAAAGTTACTGCTGCTGCCACAAGTTTTCTGCATGTACATAAATCTTCACGAAGGCCTGTGGTTTAATCTTGAGTTGGAGTGAGACTTTCAAGACAATAGGCATAGTCTTTCTGGACTCACAGACTTAACAATTGAATGTTCTATAATTAATGAAAACAAAGCTGTGTATGAGTGTTTGGGTGTGAAGATGATATAAAATAGCTTAGGAGCTGCAGGATTTTGCAGACTTCTTTACTGATAAACTGAAGAAAGAGAGGTGAAAATCATTAAATAAATATTTTTAATGACTCATTCCATGATAAAGCTTGACCACCTTCTCACTGTAAGTTGACATCTGTGAATAAAAATATTTTACACAAAATTATCAACAATAGTAAGAGTAATAATTCATTGAGCTATTAGGCTGAAGAAGAGATAAGTCCATTACAATGTATCTAGAAGTAGATTGAATATTTTTTCTAATTGACTTTCAATGACTCTTAAGAAAACCTGGATATGAAGAACTTGGGTCATGGATACTATTTGGATCAGGCTTCAGGTGGGCTGTAGCCAAATATAATGCAAACTAAGATAAAAGTCATCCTTTATTTCTATGAAAAACTAAGAATATATGTGTGTGTGTGTGTGTATGTATATATACACAGTATCAAGGAAATTAATGCTTTCTTTACCCTTTTATGAAATTTGGTGAGCTACAAATAAAGACAGATAGTTGGAATACAGCTAAAAAAAGGAAAGCATCTGTGTAGATGGTCATTAGTATGTATTTCTTTGTCTGCATTTCTTATCTGACAGCTTCAGTTTGGAGATTTTTTGGGGGTGGGTTTCAGCTGCCAGAGGAAGGATCCTACTTTTCCTTATTTACACGTGTGGGATGATGCTTAACTTGCCATTACAATGACTGAAGACCTGGTCTGGATAGCCACAGTATGTAGAAAAATGACTGCTCACTGAGAGAAATTAGGCACTGTCTTTGGTCAGCTAAGTCCCTTCACAGATTTCATTGACTTGGCTGCTGATAAACTTGATTCAGTTGCCTTCAGGTAGATATAGAATCATAGAATCATAGAATCATTAAGGTTGGAAGAGACCTCAAGGATCATCTAGTCCAACCATTCCTCTACTACCTACAGTTACCTACTAAACCATGTCCCTAAGTACCACATACAACCTGTCCTTAAATATCCCCAGGGGCGGTGACTCCACCATCTCCCTGGGCAACTTGTTCCAATGCCTGACCACTCTTTTTGAGAAGAAATTTCTCCTAATCTCCAAAGCGAATCTCCCCTGGCGCAACTTGCGGCCATTCCCTCTTGTCTTATCACTAGTTATCTGCGAGGAGAGGCCGACTTCCAGATCACCACAACCTCCTTTCAGGTAGTTGTAGAGAGCGATAAGGTCTCCCCTGAGCCTCCTCTTCTCTGGGCTAAATAATCCCAGTTCCTTCAGCTGCTCCTCATAAGACTTGTGCTCCAACCCCTTCACCAGCATCGTTGCCTTTCTCTGGACACACTCCAGGGCCTCCTTCAGGACCAACTCCCAAGGGACCCTCCCTACCCTGTCGAGGATAGGGTATCTTGCCTGGACTTCAACTGATTCTACAGGAGGAAACAGACCTCCTGCTGGTCTTTTGTCATATTTATCAGCAGTGTATCATGTCATTGGTATCACACACTGTCTCAAATGGCTCTGAAGACCTGAGTGTGGGCACTTTCGTAGAGCCAAAGTTCTCCACTGACTGCAGGCACTTAAACTTAGATGTGTGACACTGTGAGATGAACCCCACCCCAGATGTAATGTTCTCTAATTTCTGCATGTCATAAACTGACAGGACAAAGACATGAAATGGCAAGATAATTTTACATTCTGTTGACCAATGAACTGTCTTTCTTTTTAGAAGGTTAAGACCAAGAAACCTTGACAAGAAGTCTGGGAAACTACAGAGACTTCTGCAGGAAGAGGAAAAATTCTTAATTTGTTAGAATCCAGGTACTAAAGGAAAAATAAGTAATTTTCTGCAACCAAGGCTGAATTACACTGTCATTTTTGTTTAATATCTGTCCTGGTTTCAGCAGGGATACAGCTAATTTTCTTTCTAGCAGCTGGTACAGTGCTGTGTTTTGGATTTAGGATGAGAATAACATTGATAACACACTGATATTTTAGTTGTTGCCAAGCAGTCAGGGACTGTTCAGCTTCTCATACTGCCCTGCCAAAGAGAAGGCGGGGGGTACACCAGAAGCTCCATACTGCCACAGCCAGGACAGCTGACCCAAACTGGCCAAAGGGATGTTTCATACCATATGACGTCAAGCTTAGTATATACCTGGGGGGTTGGCCAGGAGATGGAGTGGCTCAGGAACTGGCTGAACAGTTTCAAACAGTGAATGTCTGTGCATCACTTGTTTTGTATATTCTATTATTATTGTTGTTGTTGTTGTCATTATTATTATTATTATTATCATCATCATCTTCCTTCTCTGTCATATTAAACTGTCTTTATCTCAATCCATGAGTTTTACCTTTTTTATTTTTAACTCTTTCATCCATCCCACCGGATCAGGGGGAGTTAGCAAACGGCTGTTGGCTGTTTTAGCTGTCTGCCGAGTTAAACTAGGACAATGTCTTTTATTGTAAAGGGCTTCTACACCAAAAGAAACACAGGCCTTACAATTGTAAGACAATTACCTCTCTACAGGGACAATCTCAGCCAAGTAGCGTATAGGGTATAGTTCAAGAATCTTGGAAGAAAGCAAAGTTTGACAGAGGACATTAGGGTATACTCTTATTTTTAGCAAAAATGTGTCTTAAGGCTGAATTTTCAAATAGAGGCAATTGAACAACTCTCATAACTGCACGAGACACAGTGATTTGAAATGCCAATCAGGTAATTTCACATACAAACACAGAGTTCAGTGCTATTTGCATATGTATAAGCTGTTTTCCCTGCAGAGCTGTGGAGAGTGCACAGCACCCATGAATAAACATTTGTAGGCACTTTCAAAATACACTTCAGCCCTGTTGTCTATCACTTGAAAATTGTCTTTAAATGTTCATGCAGTGAAAAGAAGACCTCAGATTTCAAGAGCTGGTGGCCTTTATCCCCACAGTGTGGGATCCATTACATAATTGTCCATAGCTCTTGGGCCTCAAAAGGGCCATATATTCCCGTAATTATTCCAGTATATAGAGCTGCTTTTTTTTTTTTTTAATGGATATGGGTAGATCACACATTCCTGAAACAATCACAGGTGCAAGTATTTCCAAGAAACTGCTTAAGAGGGATACCTGAGTACTGATAATCCTCCTTTCAATTTTCCCATGCTTTGTCCTCTTAAGACATTCATTCCAGGCAAAGGAATAATAATTATTACCCCCGGAAAAAGGGATGATTTTTCACACTTCTTTCTCTAGTGTCAGAAGGTTTCATGTCTGAAACAGTCTTAAGAGACTAACATTTAGAACTAGAAACATTAGATCCTCTTGTATGCTTAATAAATGAAACAGGTGAATATTCACTGAGTTGAAAAGCTGGTTGTGTGAGATATTAAACAGGTAAATGGGAGGGCTAATTTATGGTTTGTTTCAGAATCAGCCTTTCAAGGCTGCCTAAATAAGATGTAGACATTCACCAGTCAGTATATATAACAATCCTTAAATCCAGGCACCAATTTACATAGATCTTGAAAATCTCCATGAAAAATCTGGTTAGAATAGTGAGGCTGAAACAGAGTGGTCAATTAAGAACACAGACAATCTCTCATATCTTTTTATCTTCATGTTTATCGAGCTTCAGCATGCTGTCGGGTTTTTTGTTAATACTCGAAAAATGGAACAGGTTTTGCCACTGGATTATTCACAACCTCACTACTAAAAGGTGTTTTTATTAATTTTCGCCTGAGAGTTTTAGAACTGTACTGCAGTGAATAGCTTTTTCTGCTTTTATAATTCGTTAATTTATCATTTCCACAAAGAATTTAAAAAATACGAAATCTAGTGCTTATACTAACAAATAAAAAAGCTAAACAAAAATACAATAGGAGACAATTTCCTGCACACACCAATATATCACAAAAGGGTGAATTAAAAAAATTCACTTAAGTGTATCTTTCAACCACTATACTTTGTCTTTCTTTTCCAGAGAATATCCTAATTTTTCAGCAAGATTTTTAAGTGCCTCATTACTTATTTAGAGAAGAACTTTAAATGTCTCTTCAGTGACCTTCATCCTCCTCTTGAGTTCCCTATCTATCTTAAATGTGATATTATTTCTATCTGCAATATAATACATATTTCCTTACCTGAGTGTGAATTATGCTATTACGTGTGTGAAGACAGTGCAGTAGCTCCTAGTATTAGCCAAAGTTCCATCCAGGCTTTCTGCGGAAAGCTTCATCAAATTCTGTGCCAAACCCCTAGCTTATATTGCACTCTTTTGTAATAGTCAACAAGTTCAGATGCGATTTAGATCAACTAAAAGTTAAAAGGTTTGTTCGGTTGAATGTGTACATGAGTAATATGATCAGAAAACAGTTGAGCAAAATAATTGCATGGAAATCTTTTGGGACCAAAAAATGTGCTTTTTTTGGGAACAACTTTTTCATTGGAAGAATCCATCTGCTTTTTTTTAATGTTAAATGAAATGTTAAAGATAAAGGTAGTTCTCTCTTGCTGGAAGACATTCCCTGCTATCTCCAGACAAAGAAAAAGGGCAAAAATGCTATTTATAGGTAAATTTTGTACCTTTCTTAAAATTCCACAGAGCCAGAGTACATCTTGCTTTCAGAAAGGAAAAAAAAATAATCTTGGTGAAAATATATTCTTCTTTCAACCAGCCTAAACTGCAGGTAGTAATATGACATACGTTTGGTAATTTCCCTTCATTATGCTTCCAAAGTAGAAATAACCTAATAGCGTCTTGAACCTTTCTGTTCCTTCTCCTAGAGAACTTGCCTATTAAGCTTTGTCAGAACTGGTTTATACCAGCAGTTTCTCTTTTCCTACGTACAGTTGCTCAAGACTGCCAAGCAACACCGTATCTATCATCTGGAAGAGGCATTGCCACACTGAAGCCACAATAAAGGAAATTAAAAAACAAGGACTTTCTCCTGCACACACATTAACTATGTCTCTGTTGGTACGTAACATGTACCTGAGGCACATCTCTGGCATCAAGAGAAGGCAGCGACTGGCCCACTTTCATACTAGTGAACTCACTCTCCAGAACTGGATGGCTTCATCCAGCCTGTCTGTGGGGAATGGTTCCTGACCTGTTCCCTGAGACGTGTCTGAGAAAGCATGAACTGATAAGCCAGAATGATATCAGGGACCAGTCTTACCAACAGAGAGAGTAGCAGGCCAAAGCATGGGGATGTTCCTTGGCTGTGACTACTAGCACAGGTGTTGCCTTGGAGTATAAGATTGCCAGCAACACCATGATGATATTTTCTCTTTGATATATTTCTAACTATTCTTTTAATCCCGAATGCACTACATCAAGGCAACACTATTAAGTAGAAGTAGCTTTTCAACTGATCTGTTCTTGTAGCTACTTTGTAGTAAAAGGGAAGGTACCACAGTGAGGAGAGTGCTTTATGTTTGCTTTGACATAGCACCTAAATGCTCTGAGATCAGGACATGGTACAAATGCAGAAAAAAACAAGGGGCTCCCTTATGTGACTTCAATAAGAAATCTGGCAGTCATTTTTCAAAGCATCGTAAGGAACAACATATCAATAAATTATCTTTATAATGCTCTAGGCCAGTACATCTCAAGAATTACTCAAGAGCTCATGAGGGTATCAGAAAATGGGTCATGGAAACAGAAAAAAACAATAGCAGCCTTCTAACACAAGCAAGCAAACAAGGGATGAAATACAAACCATAAATGAGCATGCGTCGTTGGGTAGTGAATGAAAACCGTGAGGTAAGAACTGCGCAGGTATTATTTCATAAAGAGGAGGTGACCATTGCTCAGAAGTACTGCTGCAGGACAAGCAACAGCACTGCTTGCTACCTGCAAAAGCTTAAACTCTGGCGCCCGAGCAGCGGTTTCCTAGTGAAAGCCTTTGGGTTCCATGTGTGTGACATACTGCTGAACTATGCTGGGCACACGTGACCCGACGCCGAAGAACTAATACGTATGTATGACAGTGCTGTGCAGCTCTGTTCAGAGATGCTGGCTGGGCTTTCAGAAGCACCTTAGCTGCACCACCTCAGGAAGCTCTGTCACGCATTATCACGCAGGGAAGACATATATCAACCTCTTTTGGAAATCTGCCAGTCTATGACCACTTTGACCTACAATGTAGTGTGGACGTGATCTCTTCTGCTTTTTTCCCAGACAGAGGCCTCTGACACAAGATGTCTGGGGAGCCTCAGATGCAGAAAGTTTTGCCCGTCCCTGTATTTTGTGCGGTGCTATCTCTCAGTCATGTTGCCAGCTTCAGATATTCCCAAGTTCAAAATGAAAAATAAAGATAAAACAAAGCCACTGAATCTGCTGCCAGTAAATACACATACAATAGAAAAGGAACTTCATAGACTTTCTTTTCCTGCAGGCATGGAGCGATTGTATTGTTCATCAGATTTCCTGAAAGCATCATTTTCTCTCCTTTCTCCTGTGTTCATCTATCATGCTAACTGCTGCTTGGAGAAAAATAAAGAAAAATATTATGCTGGGCATGATCAGTTAGCACTGAGAGGGAAAGTTCTTTTGAGAAGCCTTGGAAATAAAAGGAGATTTCAGTGTCACTCTTGGATTTCATTAATTTATGTAAAAAATCAGATATTGCTGTCTTTTTTTCTGTCAGTTAAGCAGATGCCTGTAGTGAGTGAACGGCACTTTTCCCTTCGGTGACAAAATATTTACATCTGTTCCAGAAACAGGTGAAAAAAATTTCTGTATTATCATGTTAGGATAGCACAGGAAGAAGAGGTCCAAGGATTCTAAAGAAGGAAAGATATATCAAGGAAATACAAAACTATTAACTCATCTTCATTTTTGTACCCTCTGAGTCCTGAAAAAAAAAATAATTTATAAAATTTGGACTTCTGCCTGGAATAAAAATTTACGTTTAGAACAGAAACCTTATCTTTTTCTGTAAGCTAAAGAACTAGGTATGATTTCATGGACTGGCAGATATGAAATTACCTTATCAACTACATTTTACTCATCTTTTAAAGTCTCAGCATGGGATTCATCTCACCTAGGTTTAGATGTCTGTTCTGTAGGTTTGCAAGCTAGTCATGAAGGTCCCCTTAGACTCAGTGGAGAGAATTTGATTCACTGGTCTAATTCAGTGCTTTACAGAGGTAACTGGTGATTCAGCAGTTCGGATTTGATGAGAGATTTTATTAACTACTAGTAGGTGATGATTTTTCGCCACTTTATTCCTGAATTTCTGAAGTCACTATCAGGATTTGTTGCCTTGAAAGAATTAAGATGTCTTTCCCCTTCTCTTATATGATGCAGTGGCAAAGATGGATAAAGAAAGAGTCTTCTTTTTATGAAGGCTTATTATCTTTTTGACTGCCTGTCTAGAATACATCTCTATATTAACCTTGCAGTGCAGCCAAGGTACAGCAAATGCAATTATGGTTTACAAAATAAGAAAAGCATTTTAATACTTCTCAAAAAGAAAAAGTAAAAAGAAAAAAAAAAGGAAGAGGAAAAAAAGAGATTGCAATGCTAACTTCTCCAGTTATTGATTTCTGGATTGCATATTTGTGGTTTAGCATTTTGTTATTATTTTTTAGTAGAATGATTTCTCTAGCTGAGACAGTTCCATTCGGGTATCTAATAGCTGTGATCTCACTTGTAGGGATGGGTATTTGGTCTCTTTCCAGTTTGCAGATCAGTAGCCTCTTACACTAAGCCGTAAGCTAAGACACAGCGCTCCCTTCTCAATGCCTGTCAAAGACTTGCCTTTTCTTCTATCGCAGCTTAAGGCAGCATGTGAAGCAACGCGTTTGACAGGAATTATGGTGGGCAGTGTGGCTCCTTCACTTTTGTTTTGGTTTTTTTGACAGGTTGTGGTAACCCTGGCAACCACCTTACTGCACTGTTAGTGCCCATGTACAATGTGCTGGTGCACGTGCCTGAAGGCAGCTAAATGTTGTGAAAGAGTGCATGAAACGCTGTCTTGGATTCTCTCTCCTGCCTCACATTGTCCAATGGAACTGCAGAAGCTTGGCAGGAAAACACTTACTATTTAACAGTGGGAAGTCTTTTCACCTCTCAGTAAACAAAGCACAAGGATTTTGCAATTTCAGTTGAGATTCCTTGTTTCGGGGCAGGGGAGGGAGGAATTTTTAGCCCCTTGCAGAAGGCTACAGAACAGCAGTGCCTACCCCAGTTGCTGCAGTTGTTCTGCCCCAGTTGTACCACTGACAGTGTTACCAAGCACAGTTACTGCACTCCCACTTTGGGATGCTGTGAGATAAGCTACCCCCACTCTGCTCAGATAGGCTACATCAGGAAAAAGGCCATCACTGAAACTGCAGACCTATGGGTCCCTCCAGTAGCCTGGAGCTCTTAGAGAACTGGAGGAGTGGAGGGAGAGAGCAAAACAACTAACAGTCAAAGCAAATTTAGGCTTACTGTTGTGAGTTTTATTATTGCTATTAAATATTTGAAGAATAATGTCTTCATTGTGCATAGTTTCTCATCTACTGTTCTGTCGGGAAAGGGATTCCATGAACCACAACTACAGGTCTTTCTCTCATGACCACAAATGAAATAGAGAACTAAGTGGGGCAGTTTTCTTGCAGAGAGGGAGGTTGCAAAGGGAGGCTAAAGGTGGAAACAAGGCTTTGTTTTCACTTACAGCTTGAAAGGGTGAGATTGCCCGTCGTCAGAAAACTTCATTAATTGTGATGAGTAGCTATAGCAACACATCCACAAAAAAGCCAAAACTATGGCTTCCCAGGAGACTGCTATACACTGTTGTATTCTTATGAGAGTACGGATGCAGGTCATTGCTGTAATGTGTACTTGGGGAGCTATTAAAACGTTTATGGTCCTGGTCTCACTGTTCTTGTTTAGCAGGACAGTGGTATATTGAACAAGAGATATCTCTTCTTTTCCTTTCTCCACTAGTTAACTTTCCCAAATTGCTTGTTTTCTATATTTTAAATGCATCTTAACTGTTTCACTGTTTTACTCCTATAGAAAAGAAAATGAATGTGTAACTACCATGGTGTTTTTGAGTTCCTTCTTTTCCCTAGCCAAACAACATGTTACTCAATCTGATTTAGGCTTAACATCTCTACAGTGCATTATGCATAATGGAGAAACCTTAAAACAGATGTGCTGTTAAAGCCAGCACACGATTCACTAAAACATGTAATCATAGCTGTACTTGATGACAGATTTTTTAATACAGAAATTCCAGACTACTGAGATACAGAACCAAACCTATCTCAGAGGGAGAAGAGGTTTTGACAAGATGAAGTCCAAGTTTTCTAAAAATCCTCACGATGATCAGTACCAATCAGCTTATTTCCATAACTGATATTACTGGGATATTACATGGCCACTTGATGAAAATTAAGATAAATGAAAGTTTTATCTGCCTAAGAGTACAATTTTGTTGTATAAAGCCCCGTACAGAACAGGACTCTGCAGAACTGCCTTGCCCAACAGTGATAGCAACTAGGAAGAGAAGTGAAAGCTGAAAAGGATGCCCGAACATACAGAAAAATGATGATGTTGTTGCTACACCAGATTACTGAGCATATCTATCTTGTCAGATTAGACCAAGTCTATTGGCTTATACAGAGAAAGCAGAGCTGTGATCCTGCCCCCTTAGGGTCATGGCAGCAAGGAAAAATACAACAGGGAAACTAAATTCTACTTAGATTTTGTGGACTGCTGGAGGGAGTGGAACAACAGGCATATAATAAACCCTGTAACTCTGTATTTACATTATGGCCATGCTGGAAGCAAGGGTTTAGTATATGCCTGCAGCTATAAACAAATAAACAACAGCAGCAACAAAAAAAACCCCACAACAGAAAAAAAGCGTAACGAATAAATAAAAATCTTGTTCAATTAAAAATAAGATTTCTGTTTGAATTTATGCATTTTCTTTTCCATATATTTTCTTCCCTGACACCCTTCTTTCCTCTGGAGAGCGTGAAGTATGGGAATTTCAGAAGCACTCTCTGTGCCTTGGTTTTTAATTCTACTCTGTCTTACTATGGAAATAGCTATTACAGTGCTGATCTTTTAATCCAACTTACATGGGATTGCTATTAAAGTCAATGTCAGTTCCCTGGACAGAGAAATGTTTCACAAGGCTTTCCAATAATACCTTTCAGAGCTGTTCCCTGTTTTTCCAGCAGCCCCATTTGTGTGGGTCAGCCAGTTACAGAATTTTCACCAGCTTCATATTCTGATTCCAATATAATTGAAAAATTCAGTGCCAAAAATTTATTGACATTCATAAAAATGTTTCTCCTTAATGCCCTAATATCAGTCAAATGTGCAGATGAGACTGTCTTCTTTGATTAAAAGAAGAGAAAAAAACCCAAAAAGACACACTCACAGTTGGTTTGGTAAGAAAAACCTTGGCTATGTGCACACAAAAAAAAGGCTCAGAAGTTAGAGTAAATATGAGAAAAATCTGTAAATCTGTATGCCTTTACAACTCCTATTTTAAAAATACTTTCAATGTAAGGGAGAGAGCAACAAGACAGGCTTTTTAAGCACAGTGGTGGCATTCTGTTGTTAATACAGAGGTGAAATTGAGAAAGCCAAATCTCGGCTGGAGCTGAAACTGGCAAAGGTTATGAAAGGGTAACAAGATGGCTTTTGTGGGCACATCAGCAGCAAAAGGAGAAACAAGGAAAACACGAGCCTGCTGGTGAGCTGGACAGGCAACCTAGTGATGAGGAATATGGAAACACGTAAGGTATCTGATGCAATTCTTGCCTCATTATTTATTGAAAAGATCTGTCCTCAGGCCTCCCATGTCTCCATGCCTTGTAGAAACATCTGGAGGAGAAAGGTACACACAACAGAGGAGGTTGAAGCTAGGGACTACTTAGGTAAAATAAGATGGAAAGAAATACATTAGATGAGTAGACCATGATGTGGTAGACAACTGGCTGGACAGATGGCCTAGACTGTAGAGATCAATGGTTCAGTCAGCATGTGTGCATGTTATTCATGTCATACATGTTAACGCATTATCCTCAGGAATGATACTAGAGACATTGTCACAAACACGAGGATGATGGGGAGGAACGCTTCTTCACAAGAGATCCTTAGTTCAGTGACGTCAAATCCAATGTGAGAACTCTTCCAGAGCAAAGGAATGCCACCATTCATGATCCACTGCACAAATATCAGAGTATAAAACTCAGTATTTCCTTGTCCCTCTCCAGACTCCCCTGACTATATCTTGTTTCTGCACAAAGTATTCCTACTTAAACCATTCTTTCAACATGATCTTGAAGCACACTCTAAAACCATTTCCATTTAGACTTGTACATAGAAAACAGGCACGTGCTACATTTTACGTTTGTAACTTGATTAGAAAATCTATTAAGGGATTGGATAACAAATTACTATTAATTATATTAACATTTCTAGAGGCTGTGATAGTGACAGTCATTGTACATACATGTAATAAAAAAAGATAATACCTGCGAAAAGGAATTTTTCCTCTGATAGATGCATTGAACATGTCCATAAACATATAGCAAAGGGAAGAGACAGGGACATACCCTCAAAAATTCCTAATTCAATGATTCTGGGAGCTGGGAAGGTACAAGTAAAGCAGACCCCAGACTGTGGCCAGTCACACATACTCTCTTTATATAGCATCTTGTATTAGCACTGATATGGAGAGGCTACAAGGTTAGGTGGGTCACTTGCTTTACTCTTGTTTTTACACTTGAATGTTAAATTAGCAAAAGTTCATAAGAAGTCCTGGCCATCAAGTAAGTCCAGGATTTGCAGCTAAGAACTTTTGTGTTGTCTCATGCCCTGTTTGTCTCTAAAAAAAAAATGGTGTGACCAGGCTCTGAAACGATGTTTTGCAAGAGTTGTGAGTCACACACAGGAAGGGAAGCAACCAAAGCAGTAAGTCCCTGTGGAACCTGACGCATGCATTAATGGAGTAATGTTATAGGTTTTTTTGTCATGAAATATCATGACAAATCCCATGATGAATAGATCTTAGCAGACATTGATTATCACTTACTGATTATCCCAGTCCTAAAGCCTACAAAATAGAATAATTAAATAGTAATTGAAAATAATGAATATTTGCAGTCTGCTTTATCAGCCTAATGTTCACATTTCTTCACCTATAGGCCTAATTCCTGCGTCACAAATTGCTTAGAAATGTGCCATCAGTCCTGCTTTAACGGGAGAAAACCTTCCAGCGATTGTGGCGCATGTCTAGAGAAGTGCAAGCAACAAAGGAACTGCTGAAAGGTAGCAGACAGTACTTGGAAATGACAGATTGAGAGTAGCCTTGAATGCCTCAGGTTCTTGATCTTCAGAGATCCAGAGCACAAGGTCTGCTCAGACTTGTTTGATCCAGAAAACAATGCAAGAAGTAAGGTCAAAGCATACTATCATCAAAACCACAAGAACTCTGCTACATTATGGTCTGAAGGGAGAGATTGCTTAATTCTCTGTTTCAGAGGTTTTATAAAGTCCTCCTGTTATGAAACAATTCAGACAGTTTAGTCCTTTCCTATGTAGGCCCAGAAAGGTAGTTGAGAATAACAAGAATTAAACCTTTCATCACCACCAGATGAAATGATTAGTTTTTCAAAACGGTTAGTCCCTCTTACCCTGACTTGTCTCACACTCCCACTCTGAATTGCTTGCCCATGACAAGCACTCACAAGCACTGCAAACATACCAATAATCAATCAGCAATAGTTCTAAAGAGCCTTTGACCTCCACAGAATTATTCACCTGCAGAAATTTGTTCTCTCTTCCAAAAAGGTGGTTGGATCAGGTCAATACCCTGGCATTTTCTACAATCTTCCACATTAAAAGGCTGCCACCTTCCACAGAATGGAAATAGTTTCAGTCATTTCATTGAGAAACCAGCTGTAAGTGTGAGAAGGGTAGATGATCAATTGAATTTAATATATGCATCCAGAAAATCTTTGAACACAGCTTTTCCACAAATCACTGCTTGCTGGAATTTGTATATACAGTATATTTTGATGGCTTTTTTTTTTTTTCCCAAGCAAGAAATGTTTCACTTTTTGTAGAACAGAAACAAAATGTGGATAGAATTACCACTTCATTTTTGGAAACCTGCCCAAAAAAAAACCATTCGCAACACAGCAAACAGTGTGATTATAATCGTAGCAGACAAAAATTTCAACCTTTCCACCCCATTTCAATCCTAAAGTGCCTGAACTATAGCACAGTATAACAAATATTTTGTGTGAAATTAGACTGTTACCAGAAAAATATTATAAGGTGTATTTGTCTTAGAATACTGCATCAACCTTGGAATAGAGTTTAGTGTAAAATCTTGTCAGTGCTATATCAAAATCTTTTTTTAATTGACAGTGAAATAAACTATGCACAATAGGTATAATTTTTACAGTATTGACATAATGATGAATACCATAGCTGTCAAGACTTTGGAGGTTTTGTGTGACAGTCCTAGAGGCACTAACATCTGTTGCCTTCTTGTCCTCCTTCCTATTCAGTATTCAGGATCCTGAGTTTCCCAAGTCTGGTAGCAATGTTCGGAGTTTATTAAAGCTTCACTGCACTGGAGAATAGTGTTCAAATACTGTGTCAACAAGCACTGCAGTACACAGATCTTCATTGCCCCCAGCTACTCGCCACAAGCAGATTCTTGTAGCTTTGCTAAGGGGTTTAGTAGCGAGTAAACCCCCAAGCTTGAATGCAGGTTGAAATTTCAATTGCAATAGATTTTTGAAATACAATCTGAGGTTGAAATACAAATGCACACTGTGGTATTTACAGAGTTACAGACAGATGCTTTAACTGCTGTTTGGGAACAATTCAAGGGTCCATTCTAGTCACTTATTCTAGTGAGAGGAAGCTTCTGGGCCACTGAGAGGTGTTCACTGTCACATCATCCAGCACCAGACAGAGTATCTCTGCCTTTGAAAGTGCTTCCTGTTACCCCAGTCAAAGGAATTACTACTTACTGCTTCATTAGATGCAGCATGGCTGACTCCGAGTCTGCTCTCGATAGCTAATTTAATTGTATCACCTGACCAATAGGGAAAATACAGGCATTCAATCTTTAATCATTGTCAGAAAACAGAGACAGGAAAACTGGTAAACAAATAATTTTTTTCTTTGTTCCACATTTCCTACTGTATAGGAATAAAGAAAGATTCTCAGATGAGCAAATTCCAATGAGGGATCCAAAGCATCATATTCTGATAGGATGCAAATGCTTAACTGCTTCCTTTTATTGCCCTTTAAAAATTCTTCCCTAAATAAATAATCTTTTCAGCCTACATATGGTGACAGAGCACAATGACTGAGGGCATCCATCCATTTCTTCACTGTCTTCTGTTTTAGAAATAAAAAAAAAAGGAAGAGATTAGTTAAAGGCATTAAATTTTACCACCACTTTTCCCTTAACAAGACTGGAACATGGACGCTCAGCTGTCTGCCTTTACAACTGCATAGTCTTCTCTGCTGTGCTGCCTGAGTGGGTCACTGTCATTAAAAAGGTTTTCAGTCTGCAGCTTTCCCCGTGGCTGAGGGATGTAAGGCCATTATGCAGAGAGCAAAACGCTAAAGGTTGCACACGTGTCTGAGGTGGTAACTGCATCAAAATCTCCTGCCGCATTGCTTGGAGCTCCATATACTATATTCTTCTTTCCCTACCAAAAAGGCTTTCCAGGTATCAGTATTTCCATTCCTCAGCTCTTTGGGAGAAGGGAGCTGTATCGCTTATCAAATTAGGCTTTTAATTACATGTGGCATAAAGCGGTTAGCAGCCGCAGCCTCTCCCTGCTTGGCCATCAGCAGAGCTTCAGCATCATGCCAGGCTCCCCGAGGGTGGTGTGCTGCATCTTCTCCTCATACCCATGCAGGGTCCTTCACAACACACACATCACCTCCTCACTGCACCCTGCACAGTGGTCCCACACTGTCCGAAGTGCTCCATCCCACCCCAACCAAAGTATGCCATCCCACCCTCTGCATGCCTCAGCACTCCCTAGCTCCCCACGCCGATCTCTACTACCCCAAAGCTGTGCACATCTCTCTAATCGGCTCCACCAGACTGGCACATCACCAGTTCCCATATCTGCAGAACACTCTTCCTGGACCCTGTGGTGAACCTCTCCCTCTGATTGCATGGCTCCTGACATGCAAAACATCACTGCAGCACCTACCAGCACTGAGAGCATGGAGCCTGGAGGGATGGTGCAGCCTGAAGTGATATGGAACTAAGTCACTCAGGCTGAAACACCATGGAGGGGGACATGGGGTCTGAAAACATCAGGCACTCTGGAGCAAGGGAGGGAGAAAAGAGAACTGCAGATGGGCAGAGGAATACTGGAGTTAAGAGGAAGAAAGCTGGGGTTAGCATGTGGGTTTTATCTGGCCAAAAGCTGGGATCTGGCTCACAAAGGCCGATTTTTCCATTTTCTGATTCTTTCATTTTCTTTTTCTTAACAAATTCTGACTTTGCTTGTCAAACTTTGTTATATATTCCTAGCCATTTTTCTTGCCTTTCCATAGTCTCTTAAATCTTTATCTCTCCTTCACCTGGTCCTGGACTTTTTCTACTCCTCCCTCCCTCTCTTGCTCTCCATTTTAACCTTCCTCTTATTCCTGTTAAGGACCCTTGTCCTTATCCCTGCGACAGTCCTTCCTACCCCCCACATTTTCTTCATCCTGCTAAACTTCCAGCTGCCACAAATACCTCCTCTGGTCTTTCACGTGTCACACGTGACGATTAATTTCCACCCCTGCTGTTGAAGGAAACGTGCCTCTCAGAAACCGTTCTTTCTATAGCAGCCTGATTTAGGAAGCAATAGACACACAGAGCTGCTGCTGCAGTGCCTGGATAGGAGTGATGGGTAACCCTGAGCAAGTGGTGGTGAAGTCGTGTCTGTGCTGCTGATTGAAGGGTGGCGTGAGCGCCAGATGAGAATTACGTCATGTAGGAGATATGTGCTCCACCAAAACGCTTTGCGAGTTGGGTAGGTGTGTTTCCACGCAGATACGTTAGACAGGGAGCAGTGGACTCATTTTCTGAAATTAATGCGTTTCAGCCTTCTCCTGTCACTTAGGAGAGATAATGCCTGACATTTTAATGGGCTCTCCAGCTGATGTCTTAATTCTTCTTGGCCATGTCTTTGAGCCAATTAGTTTCCTCAATCCTCTAATAGAGCTTTGGGGCAAAAGAGGGTCTTGAAACAGACCTTTGTTCAGTTGGGAAGTTCAGGAAAAATAAAAGAAGTCACAGCTTGGTCTAATATAGCAGATAGAAAATCTAGGGCAGGCTTGTTAGGGAGAGAATACCTGTCTCTGCCTTTATGAAAAATCACATTTGAAGTATTTATTTATTTAAATGTATTTAAAATATTTAACCAGGAATTGTCTGCTGAACATGGGCCACCACATTTTCAAAGACGGGAAAGCTGGTATAAGCTGTGCTATGTTTTTTGTGTTGCAAGAATCACCCAGCAGCTGACTGAAGCAACAAAAAATTGTGCAGTTCTCTGGAGCCTGAACCCAAACACAAACAAACTCTGGGGAAGTCTAATTTCAGACGAGATCCAAAAAAAAATCCTTCTATGCTTCCCTGCAAAGTATAATATTGTAGGCATAGATCACAGTGTGTGAGTCTTATTATTTAATGAAAAAGCTCCTTAGTTGCTCAGTACCGGTCACAGATCACAAGTATCAAACAGGAAGACATTAAAGTAGGGGCTGAGCCCAGTAATCCATCGCACTTCGTATGACCAGGCTGCTTTCAAATGAAACATTAAGCTTACAACAAAGGCTTTCACCACGGTTCTTTTTGTATAGCCTTTCATTTTCTAAAATTTACTTTCTGGAGTTCACATTTCCATCCTCTGATTTGAAAGACAAAGAGTTTTGTCAAATTTCTTTGATTAATGAACCTTTAGCTCTCTGGCTTAATATACAAATCCCGGTCATTTATTTCTGTACTACGAAAACTGCTAGAAAAATCTAGGGCATGTATAAATAGTTAGAACAGAATACTATTTCAAAGGAACACCCCCAAAATATTTTAAACTTCATAGCTGGGATAAATCTGAAGGAAATCATGCATTTGCTCCACTTCAGATAACATTTCTTTCACAACAGCATTTTGCAAGATAAACTGAGCATGAGCAGTAGAAAATCATATTATGAATTTACTACTGACTGCACATTTAATACAAAACTCTTTCCTTCTCTTGTACAAAAGGGCTAAGAGCATTCAAAATTTGATTACATTTGTATTGATAGTGTAGGAATGACAACTGACTGGTTTGTTCAATCATGATGGTAAAAAAAAAAAGAATATAAAACTGGTGATTAATTTGATGAAGCTAAATCCTGAAATCCACATATTTCAGTAGGCAGACTAGAACAAATACTCCACAAAAAGATCTCGGAGCAATATTTCCCTTATATTTCACAGTATAAAGGGTTTTCCCTTGTGATTCTACTAGAAAAAGGTAAATAAAAGCAAATACTTACATATACATACATACTATTGTGTAGTGAGGTGACATAGCACTCAAAATTAAGAATTTACTTCTGGCCTTGATACGCAATTAAATTAGCCAATTCTCTTTCTACTCTTTTTTTTTCCTACTCTACTTTTTTTTTTTTTTAATAAATGTAGCTTTTATGTGTTATGCTTGATTTCCATTGCAAGGTATAAAATAGTCTAGGTATGCGGTGTGATTGTTGATAAGCAAGGAGAAATTCTAGTTTATGAATTTTTAAACAAATGAACTGAGAACACTCACAATTACTCCTTATATGGCATGATTTTCAAAAACTGCATAAAAGAGTCCTCATCTTGAAAAGCTAGCCACCTCTTTGAACATAATTTTTACTAAATTATTTTTTTAAACAGAAATCATGCTCGAAACAGTGCATTACAGTTTTTTTCCACTTGTTATGTATATTGCTGCAGACAGATCTTAGAGATTATTTTTGGCCATTGGTCTGTAGTAAAGAGGTTAGTAAACTGACTTGAACTTCATTAATAAACAGTGTTGTCTTGATCTACTAAATTACATTTAAAAACTTCATTTTCCTAAGCACTTCAGCAAGGTCCAAGAGAGCTTGCCTGCCAGTGCCCATAATACTGTTGTGCTTCTGATGTGAGTTATTTCTGATGGATTCTGCCTTGAATGTCTCATTGATTTCTACCCCATCCCCATGTCCGAGCTCACCAGTCCCAGGGCAGGTTTGGAACATATGTTTGTGCCTTGGCTACTCACACTCACAGCCTGGTGAATTGGTTTAAGGTAAATGTGTACAAAGATACTGAGGGATGGGGATGCCACAGAGGGGACAGCAACAACAATGGGAAAATGGTAACACCCTGAGTGTGGCTCAGCTAGAACAAGTCAGGTCTGTAATAATGTAGAGCCCCAAGCACCAAGGACTGGCAAAAGCACACCAAGGGCTGTACAGAAGAAAGTTATTGAAATCTATTGCTGGATGTACAAGCTTTATTTCAGAAGAGCCTGAGAAACTATGGAATATTTTCATATCCCCCCTGAGTGAGAAGGTCTCTTGCTGTTTCCATAAGAAAGCCTGGCCCATCATGACTGTATTCTCAGCCTGCCTACATTAGGCAATGATCTCAGTATTAACTCAGTAACAACAGATGGGTAAAAATATGCTCCAAGCAGCACATTTTTGTTAGCCCGTATCTGTCAGTAATTCTTATAAAGCTTTCTAAACTCCTTCCTGATCAACATTTTGGGGGATATGTAACACAGCCCCAATCCTGAAGACGCTTATTGCTTATCTAGCCTAACTCAGAATTTTTCATCATAAGGATCTATGTAGAAATGTTACCATGGGCTGCTGAAGTCCGAGGTAGGCTGGGGTGGGATGCTTATGAGTAAGTCCTCTTAAGAATTTGTTGACTAAATAGAGAAGTAAAACAGATTATTTATACAACCCTTTCCTCAGTGTCATCATAACTGGCTTAAGAAATCCCTGTATGTGATTGCCCCCTACCACCTCTGCTGGTAACTGGGCAGACCACTCTGAATTCTGTTGTTGGAGGTTCTCGGAGGAATTAAATTGTGTAATTTCTAGGAGCTGTAGAGACAAACATAAAGAATTCTAAATAATTTCGTTAATTCAGTCCTTGATCTACTCCAGGGCTCTTATTCTTCCTGCTACAGGCAAAACAATGATCCACAAATTAAATAAAATAATACTTTGAGAAAGATGTCCATCAACCAAAACGTTTTCAAATTGTCTAATACAAGACTGTGGTAGTTTCCTTTCTGAGAAACACTGGAAACTAGTCACAGATGATCAAGTGATTACTGAGAAGAAATATTAATCTAATGCATATGCATGCTCCAAGTTTAACAGCCTATTTAGGGATACTAGTTTACTGATCAAGTTTCCACCATAATGACCATTTTCATAGGATTATATGATCCCTTGTGATCTGAGTTAGTAGGAAAAGTTTTAATAGAATTAAATATATTTTAACTCGCCTCCTGAGAACCATGTATGATTCAAAAAGCAAACTCTTTCAAAGTGCATAATGTGCTTCAGGAAATTGGCTTAGTGCTGAAATCTACTAAAGCTGATGTCCAAGAGAATTTTGTGATCCCTACTGATCTGTGTAGCTGGGAAATGCCGGTTTGTAGTAGTTATTTTTATCTCTCCAACCGTTGAACCCTGTCTCCACAAGGGCAATGTATTTTTAATGCATATGATGTTATTATGTAAATTGGTTTAGCTGTGTAATCTACTAAAGGTGATTTCTCTGTCCCATGTGAACAACAAAGCCAATGATCGCATAATATTCATTAAAGATAAAATTGTCTTACTTTCCATAACCAATTCCCAAGTGCATTGCTCTGACAACTTCAATTTCTGTTCAATAGTGAACCTGATGCTCATTTTCAAAACTCTAATGAATGTTACAAATAAGAGGTAATGCATTTTTCCAGCTTGCAGTCCCAAGCAGACTATAAATTATTTTCCAAGGAGCAAGAGACACCATAATTAAAGAACAAGTAAGGTCCCACCAAAAGGTCCATTCTTCTTTCTTCTGCATCAGCCCATAAATTTAAGCCAATAGTGAAGCAAAACTCCTTTTCTTTCTGAAATCAGGTAGACATCAACCTATTTCCATCTATAAATGGAAGTGCAAAGTCATGTCCATGCAAGTAAACCAACAAAAGTGACACCCTTGTACAAATGTAGAGCTAGGATCTCAAAAAAAGTTATGATCTGCATACATCAATCTACTTGGAATCCTGCAATTAATTCATTTAAGATGGCACTAGATATATTTATATGCAAAATCAAATGACAAGAGTTTTTTTCTCAAAAGTTCAGACAACACCAGTGGCTCCTGTAGGTCTTTATCTAACTACTGTTGCTGTATACAGAAATGAACAGATGCAAAGTAAATGCCTGGATAAGCCCTCTTTAAAATCTAACACTTTGGGTTAAACTGTAATTGCACCTCCACCCCCAGGGGAGCAAAGGACTTACAAAAAATAATTAAATGTATTTACATAGGGTTTTTTATCTGGTAACCTATACACTTTCAAAAAACATGAACAAAGCCTTCTGAGTACGCTCCTCACAAGACCACTGAAAGATTAGATAGTAATAAAATAAGTACTATCTAAAATAATATTGATAGTAATAAAACATTTTCAGTGAAGACTGAAGAACTCAGAAGTCCAACATTTCAATAAATATTTAAAGGCAAGAGACAATGTTTTTCTGAATAGTAAAAATGTATTTTCCAAAACAGTTGTCCAAGAGTAGGTTCCCTCCCTGCATGACATTTGTTTTAAAAAAGGAAAACATAATTTATTCTGAACAGGAAGTGACTTTACATTTTGAAATTCAAAACAAGTTCTTGGCATTTTTTCTGTTGTGAAAACTGCAGTTTTGCAGTGACAGAATGTGAACATAAACATTTTTATGGAAAGTTATTTATATAATTTCTTTAACCACTGTCATAAAACTGCAATATAGTCATTCTCAGAAATGGATATCCAGAGAGAATTTCGTTCAGCTTCCCCTGATTCATTCTGGACCAGTTTTTAATTCAAAAGTTTAATGTTTTTCTTAGATGTAAAGAAACTGGTGGGTTTTTTTCCTTTGGTGAAAGTATTTGTAAGGATGAGCTCCATGTGAGATCGACATGCGAACTAGATTAGCTAGTACTTAATTCTTATGTTCCTGTATTTTTTGCCCTTTTTTTGCTAAGTGTTGGTACACTATGCAGTGATGTATAAGATAAAAAACCAAGAACGCAATCGCATTATTGCGATATTATAATCATATATGTCACATATATATATGTATTATATACCATAAAAAGCAGATGAGAAATTTGTTTCAATAGTGAGCCTTCTGGCTATCGTGGCTAATGTGGAAGATGCAAATCTTTGGAAGGATTCAAATACTTGGAAGATGCTGGTTATAGGGAAAGGAGTGGAGCAATCATAATAGGGAAAAAAGGGACAATTTTGCCTTTTTTATTTGAGTCTTGAACATACTGTCCTACCAAAGGAAAATATTGTGACTCAGAATTGATTGATAGGGACTTACTAGTAATTTTTATAACAGGTTCACTTGTTAAGCTTTGAGTTAGTTAATCATGTAACTATGTTAGTGTTTGCATCATATAGCCCTCATTAGACTGTTGAAAACTAAGATGCTCATTTTTGTTTAAAGTTTTTTTCCTTTTGTTGACACACTCCTACATTTTAGGATTTTATAGTAGTTGTGTTGTATTTTATACGCTTTTTCTGAGTTTATCTCAAGCACTGTAAAGGTAGTCTTCACTTATTAAATTGCAAGGAAAAAATATTGTTTCATTGGATACCTTTTTTTCTTTTAAACCAGATGAATGCGAATGATGTGTGAATGAAATTCATCACAGCACAACAAAGTCTGTGTGTCAGTCTGCGTAGCCTTTAACATCAAAAGATGAAGTCCAGTTCTTGGCTTTAATTTCTGGGCTGTAGAAAATGGAGTAGAAATGGTCATAGGAGATAAAAGACAAGGAAGAATCCTCTTTCCATGCACTGTGAACACAGCATGGGCAGAGGCTGTATTTTCACCTGTCTTCTCTTACACATATTGGATTTGGTAGCTGCTGAAAGATCATGTCTCTTCCACCAGATTAAACTAACCCCCCATGGCCTGGTGACCTGACACAACGTGGGCACTCAGCAGAGATCTTCCTCCTTTTCAACATCAGTTGGTTCCGTGCTTCCTCTTCTTAAGTGTGGGGACTGTAGCATTTATTTCCTTTGTAAAATTTTGAGATCTGAGTGCTGGTTTTGGTATCATTGTTCTTGAGGTGTTTATTCTCTAACTGGCCTGTCATGGGGAGCTTGCTGGAATTTCCTGCTACTCAGGACTGAGTTCTGGAGCTTACAATCCTAACGACAGCCATCACATCCTGGTTTTGAGCCTACTCCAGCCAAAGACGTAATTTTCTTTTTTCTGTATGGAGTAATATCACTTCCTTGTGTGTGCCTTCTCCTAAGATGTAAATTCTTGATTCAATGAATATCAAGCTATTGGTTCCATCCAAAAATTTACGTCTTCCTCAGCAGTTTAAAGGAATAGTGCAGTCCAAGAATGCAGGATCTGAATTTTCATTTCTGTTTGTATTCCTCCTGTTTCTTTCCCCTAATTATTTGGTTACCACTCCAATGCTGAACTGTAAACAGTACAGACAATTGATATAAATTGTCGAAGAAATTAGATGTAACTAAAAAGGAGAGGGAAAAACCCAGCTAAAGCTAATAAAATTAAACTCTGAGGCTTCATACTTCCTAGTTTAATATCTTAAGGAGAGAACAAGATGTGAAAAGAATATTAAAGCAAACCACATAACTATCACAGAATCACAGAATCGCAGAGTTTGTAAGGGACCTCGAAAGATCATCTAGTCCAACCCCCCCTGCCAAAGCAGGGCCACCTAGAGCACATCACTCAGGAACACGTCCAGTCGGGTTTTGAACATCTCCATAGAAGGAGACTCCACAACCTCTCTGGGCAGCCTGTTCCAGTGTTCTGTCACCCTCACAGTGAAAAAGTTTTTCCTTATAATAACCTGGAACCTCCTATGCTCCAGCTTGGACCCGTTGTCCCTTGTCCTATCGCTTAATGACACTGAGAAGAGCCTGGCTCCATCTTCCTGACACTCACCCTTAACATATTTATAAACATTGATGAGGTCACCCCTCAGTCTCCTCTTCTCCAAGCTAAAGAGACCCAGCTCCCTCAGCCTTTCCTCATAAGGGAGATGTTCCACTCCCTTGATCATCTTTGTGGCTC